>JANHZU010003826.1:7707-22773 GCA_032468055.1 Acrochordus granulatus
TCCCTCAGCAACGTCTCACAGTACAGCACACGGACAGTAATGGAGTAAACTGCACGTGGCAGTGTCAACAGAACTCTCACGCGGTTGCTGCCTGAGGAAATACAGAGTGCACTGACTGATGATGTGTAAGTTACTGCGCGAAGTTTGCTTGTCTTGTGAGTCGCCGCTCGTCTAAGGGAATAATTTTTATTATTTTTTTTGCTCGTCTTGTGAAAGTCTCATCTTGTGAGGTGCTCATCTTGTGAGGTTCCACTGTACATATTCTGCCTTTCAGAAGATCCAAGAACATACTTCTTCATTCCTCCCATTGTCCCTATAGCAACAATACTATGAATTAAGCTTAGGAAGCTTCCATGGCTGACATTGGATTGAACCTGGGTTTCCCTGCTCTTAACCCAACATTGTCACCAGCAGTCTATACTACATGGCAGGGATATGCCATCTTGGGGAGGCTGGAAGCCCCCTTTTGCAAATCAGGGTTCCACTTAGGGCATCCAGAAAGAATGGAGCTATAATGTCCAGCCTTCATTATGGAACTGGTTTCTGGGTTCAGGGTTGGGCTTTCAGCTTCCACATCTTTTTTCAGCCTTATCTTTATCAGAATAAATGTCCAAAAAAGAATGCACCATGAATTGGTGTTTTGATGGAGAAATCTGGCAGGGGGAGTGTTAGAGGTCACAAGAATGGGTCTGGAGCTCACCTAGAGGCTATGGATTATGGAATCCTTCCCTCTTCTAGTACTCTACCTATTTGGTAGGAATTTGTATGCGCCTTACGGGGCAAAAAAGAGAAATCTAACAGGTATATAAAATGCTGCCCTTGATTCAACAGCAACGGTACAATAATCTCTTTTGGAACAAAGCAGCTAAGGAATTATAGTGGATTTTCACTATGGTTGGTGAGGCTACTACGTATTGATCTTCCACACCTGCTGAATTTCTGTCTTATTATTTTCTGACTTTTGTTCTCTTATGCCCAAGTGTTGGCTAGTATTGGGTGGGGCAGAGCAGATGGTAGGCTAATTTGAGGAGGAGGAGGAGCAGGAGTGAAAAATTGGGGTAGCTGATCAGGGCGCTTTCTTCCAAGTTACACATTGCAAAGGCTGTTCCATTGAGATTTTGGGGGAAAAAAGAATGCGCATCAAAGGGTACAGTTAACAGTTGCATTGCGGTTGCTCTAAAATAAAAGATTTCTACCTCGCAATGGCAAAGGAGGGGCTTGCCCCTCCCTCTGGGCCTCCCCCTTTATCTCAGCATAATGCCGGAGATATTCCAGCTGCCAAGCAGTCTCCATGGCAACCTTTGATGCTACCTTTTGTTCAGCTGATAATCTGCCAGGTCATGTAATTGTCAAGCCGTGAAGATGAAACGGGGCACAGCATAAGCTGGTAAACTGTCCTCAGCAAATACTGTAGAGATCAGGAAGGGCAACAGGAAGATGGGGCTTCTTTGACAGTGGTGCATGACCAGGGATGACACATTGCAAAGTGCAAAATGTTTGCCACCATTTAGAAGGATTTTTCTGCCCATGCTCCTATTATCTCTGCTGGCTGTAGCATCCTTTGTTCCTTTGGCCAAACCTGCAACCACCCATGACAAATAACTATAGGTATCCTCAGCCTACAACCATAATGGAGCCTACACACTATGGCCACAATTGGTGATGGCCATTAAGCAAGACATCATTACTTAATGACCTCCATGCCATGCTCTCCCTGATGCGATTGTTATAGCATGGGGTCATATGTATGCCACTTGTTACTTCTGATGGCTGGCATCATGAAACAAGGACTATCTGTATTCTGTATCTACTTATGCCTGGTAGGGTAGCCATAGTGTAAATAGTCATGTTCCTATGGCAGCTATTTTCTAAGTTTGCCCTTCACATGTTCTCAAAGTCCAAAAATGCTTGTTGCCCTAAGCAGTGGCTTATTACTGGAATAGGCATTAAAAACTTAGCTTCAAACCTAATCTGACTCACCAGTCTCCTTGGGTCTTAAGGTGGCCTTTCCCACCCTCCATAATGTTGGATTATGACTTCCATTCTTGCTAAATCACACATCTCACAAGCTCATCCTCAACAATGGAAAACCATTGGGTGACTCTGGGCTAGTCTTTTTCTCTCTCCATTCAACTGACCCCAAAAGGTGATGGATCTTGTAGAAATGTACAGGGAGCCTGCCATGTATGCCACCTTAACTAACGAATATTTGCAAAAGGCAAAATTAAAGATGAATCAACACGGTTGGGTGTGGGATATCCCTGCAATATCTGAAGGCTTCTCTTGGATTTCAACATGAATCACATTCATTTACAGCACCAGCGTCCAGCAGAACAATATGGTTTTTGTGCTCGGTCTCAGTGAATTTCTGAGCTGTTGGATGGAAGCACTGTTGCATGTCAACTACAAGGGATCTGGTTACCAGAGAGTAAATCATGAGAAGAAGGCACTTTCAGTTCTGATTAGAATCTTTTAAATATAAAAGGCCAAACAAGCTCACATAAATAAATGCACTTGCTTGCAGTTGTGAAAGCATCACCTGTCCTCTGTAACGTGCATTTGGTTAGATAGATTTAGATTTTAAGGCCCAAATGCTTTGGGAAGGGAAAATGGTGGGGTGGAATGGCAGGTGGACAAGGAGAACACCTTAGCAACTCACCAGCACTGAGGAAAGACATAAAAAAAGCAATCATTCTTCACTGCCATCATACTAGCACTGAAGTTAAGAGCAGCTGGAATGAGGCCAAATGGCATGACCTATCAGGATAATATTGTCTTGTCTGACCTAAGCTTAGAATGGCTTATTCTGCCTCAGGGCTATTTGAAAAAGTGATGATCTTCTAGTCTCTCATCCATAGACATCTATTGGGAAGGGGGTGGGGTGAGTAACATGACATCACTGCGGTTATACTAGACACCCATGCCATTATTCCAGCATTTTTGGTAAAAGGAAACAAATTCTGATTGTTCACTGCCCAGAATTACTTGTTTGAGATTGGTGGCTTTGTAACTTGAATAAATGTATAAATAAAATTTTGATTAGCAAATCAAAATTATGCCTGCATTGCGCAAAACCAATGTGTTGTTTTGAAGAAGTGATAGACTTGGTGCTACTTTCAGGGCAAAGCTGCACCATGTATTAAATAGTGGAGTTTAATTCCAGATACATGTTCTTCCCTTGAATCTCTATTGCAGATATCCAAGGACTGAATATCAGGAAAAGAGAGGAGTTTTGCAGATGCTCAAGGTTTGAAGTTAGATTCTGAGATTAGCTCATTGTTTCTCAAAGTGGGCCATGTTGGCCTGGCTGAGGAATTCTGGGAGTTGGAGTCCACCTGTTTTAAAGTGGTCCAGGCTGAGAAACACTGGACTAGCTGATCTGCAAAAGCTAAGTAGGATTGAATCTGATTGGTACATGGACTATATAGAGTATTCAGTGAGGTTGAAATAACAAGAACAGAAGTGTATAACTTCTGTATCACTGTCAAGAAAGGGCATGGTGGTGTTCAGATAGTCTCAACCATTTGAGCATGTTTTATGGGTGGGTATGATGAGATGAAGACCTGGGGAATGTTCTGCAAAATTAAGCCTTGAAGTAAATGAATAATCTCTGTGTTAACCCCCATCTCTATATAGTCAAAGGAATAGACACCCTCTTTACAATCCTGACTGCCTGAGAATGCCAGGCCATTGTTGGCCAAGGAAAATGGACTCTAGAATCATGGAGCAATTTACCTTAAATTGAGGCTAGAGATGAATTATTTACACAGACCCCAGCAAGAGCTCCTTTTGCCTTTTAAAACTTATGATACTGTATAACCTGGGTCAGACTTCTGAGCAAAGGCTGGGCGGCTTGGATGTTTCTAAACTTAAGTACAATAGAAAGGCAGATGGCATTTGTTGCTTTTGTTATGTGGTCTTTGCAACTTCAGAGCTGCAGACATGGAATGGAGTAGTTGAGATTAATTGCACATTTGCACACTAAGGCAGAGAGATCATGGTTAGGAAATTGATAGGTGTTTGCTCTGGAGAATGTAGGCTTAGGAAGCTATTGTTGCAAAGTAGCAGCTCTCATGGAAATCAACATCTGCTGAATTAATAGAAGACTAGCGTTTTCCAAATGGTAAATGTTATCTGGGCAATTGCAGAGGCTTATTGTGAAAAATAGAAACATGCTAGCATAGATGTCTGATTTTGTTTCAAGAATTGCTGATCCCCAAAGGAATGTTATTCCATTTCTGGAGTTCTTCTGCAAAGGCTATGTACTCTCTATATGTGTTAGGGTGGCTGGGGCACATAAACACAACCAACTTGTTTGTGATGCCAAAATTTGGATCATTCCTCCTTGGGATGTTCCAGGAGAGGAGAGGCTGCAACATGAAATGCAATGGAGTCCCTGTTCCTTCTCACCAACCTGTTATATCCAGCTGGTTCAACCTCATAGTTTTTGCAGTGAGTCATCCTGAAGAGGTCTTTTTTACATTGGGTGGGCTCTTCAGGCCACGGAGGTGACACCAGACTCATTCCACCTTCTGGTATCAGTAGGATGAAAGCAGGACGAAGCACTCTTTTGGGCTATCAGAAGAGCTCTGATTAGTTAAGACGGCTCATCAACTGGCCTTGAACATGATTAGCCTCTGTGGGGGCTATAGATTTGCAAAGAAGCAAACATGGCTGTTTTGATAGGATGCTGCTAATCTGAAATAGATCAGTCAAGCACCACTTCATTTAAATAAGGCAGTCAGGGGGTTTCATGATGCACAAATTATCTAGAAACATCCCTAAAGAGTTACTGGTATCTATTTTCAGTCAGGCAGTAATATATATATTTAATTTAACATTCTTGAAATATTTTCTTTTAAGGATATTACTCTTGATCTTTTCAAATCAGTTTTGGGGCTCCTTTGTAAATTATATATTGCTCAATACATTTTAGAAAGTGGGTTAGAAATCCCAGAAATAAACATTCCATAATTCTAAAGAAAAAAGCTTTGCTGTTACTCTTGGTTATTTTTTTAAGGATTTCTTATACTGTAGATGACAAGCATTCTGAATACAGACAATGCTTATTTTGGTGAGGATGGAGTAACTATTGTGCCTCTAATTTCAGTAAGAGTTGAGTGAGGTTTATTTTTTTGGATCCAGAATTAGTGTTTATTTACTTGGATTTCTAAACTGATCTTTCATAAGAAATGCCTTATAAGCAGCAAATATGGAATATTTGTATATCTTCTACTCAATATTCATTGATCAATATCAATCCCCGAATACGGTAGGAAGAGAAAGCAAATCATTAGGAAACCTAAGAAAAGAAAACAGCTTTTTAATATGCATTTCAAAATTTAAAAAATAGTAAATTGTTATATATGTCTGAAAGCCATAAGTAAATGGAATAAAATTTCTGCGAAGTGTTATTGTTATTGGCCAGATCGAGAAGATTCTTTCAGGACACTTAATAAAGAAACTGCAGTTCACTGAAATATTTTTAGTGTGATAATATGTTTAGTATGGACATAGTGCTTTTCCATTGATGATGTGAGTCAAGCTATACCACCTTATGTGTATATATTAAGTAAACCTTATAAATCCTCTGCGGTGACTGTCAGTTATCTTCATCTTATAATGACACTTGAAAGTGAAAAGGATATCCAACTTTCTGCCACGTTAGAGCTCAGGGTTTAATCTAGGATCTTTCTGGTTCAGAGTAATTGCTCATAAGTATTATACACTTAATCTCACTGTGTAAATTTCAGTAAATTTTTAATAAGCTCCCCATCAGATAAGGTGTCTGGTCTTAACTGTGTGTGAGGTTTTCCCCTCTGCCAAGATCAACAAAGCCAGTGATGATGTCTCTCTTCCAAGATAAGGAGTCATAAGATAACAAACTGTTACTGGAATAAAGTTCAGAATTTAGCAGGTCTCAATGTTTTCATCTCTCTTATAGCGCTATCCCTTCAGAAGACCTTGTCTCTTAAACCTTGTATTTGTACTCATAATTGGTCCTCAAAATGTTGCATAGCTCTGTGCTATGTATCTGCATTGAAAGATAAACAGAAGTTAGCTCAATGTGGTTTATTTACTACAAAGCATGCTTTTTGACTGGAAAGTCCTTCAGTGATAGATGCGCTTGGCACATTGTGGATTCTGGCTATAAAACGGAAGACTGGAAATATGTGTGGAGCTAAATAAACTAGAGTTTCTCCTGGCCTGAGCAGAAAATGGTTCCATTAGAAAATAATAAATTGATTGGAAAGAGAGTTCCAGTGGAACAGGATTTCCCAACTTTAGCAACTTTAAGGCTCATGGACTTTAATTCCCAGAATTCCCATTCTGGCTGGGGGAATGCTGGGAATTTAAGTCCACATGTCTTGAAGTTACCAAGTTTGGGAATCCTGCATTAGCATAATTCTTCTTAAGTCAACTCAATTCACCTCACCCTTTGGGGCTTCCAGTCACATTGGCTGAATGTACAACCACATCATAGAGCTTTTCCTTCCCCAAACAGATCACAGTCAAAAGGAAATCTACATCACAATGCCTTAGAGGTCTTTGTTGACATTGTACTAATATTGCTAGTCTAATTTTTGGGAGGTGTCCAGTGTTCACCTTCCATCCCTCAGCTGACAAATAGGAGAATTCAAAGAATGTCATTCAGTGCTGGCTCTTTTCCTACAGCTAGCCTTGGAGGCCAAATAGAAAAGGAAAGGAAATAGAAGAAATTGTTAGCTCATCACCCTCTTTCCATGGCCCATTTTTCAGTAAGTGCCTGCAAGGATGTTTTGCAAAACTGGCGGATTTGCAAAATAATGGCGAGTAGTTGTGGGAATGGCAGATTTTAAGAAAGGAAAAAGGTTTCGAACCATTTTAAAAGTGACCAGGATTGGATTAAAGACATCCAGGAGTTCTGAAATTGGGGTAATGTTCAGCCAGTCACTTTACATGTAGGTGTTTTTCCCAATGCTTGAGGGGATGATTGCTCATGGGTAAGATCTAAGCCAGTGTTTCTCAACCTTGGCAAGTTTAAGATGTATGGACCTCAACTCCCAGAATTCCCTAGCCTGCTGGCTGGAGAATTCTGGAAGCTGAAGTCCACACATCTTAGATCAGGCTCTCTGAGAGAGAAAAACTTCATTGCAACTGCTATCTGATGGCTGAATTGAGTTTAGGAACTGGAAGTGTATAGGGAGAAGGGGTGCCCCCCTCAACAGATAAAAGGTTTCCCCGAAAGGGCTTCAGTACTTTTCAACTCACAGAATTGCTTTGGTGCAGTTTCCAATAAACTGCCTTAAGTTTCCCCAAACTAATGCTATCTCTCTCTGGAACAAATTGCAACAAATATAAACACCTGTCCGGAAGTACCCTGGATGTTCCGCTATTTGAAATCCTAAAGCATCTAGACTAGTATTTCTTGACATGTTGTCTGAGGACCCCCAAGAGTCCGCCAAGACTCTCTGAAGGGTGCATGAAATCAACGTTACCTGTCAAATATTTGTAGGAGAAGAGAGGGCTGATCTCACATTTGGCTCGTCCACTTGGCTCAGCCCTCTCTTCTCCTACAATATTTTCAAAAATCTTAAATAATGACAGTTCTTCTCATTATTATTATTATTTGTTGAAAATATAGTTTCTTTCAAAAATAATAATTTATGTTAATATACAAAGAGTTTAATATTTTTACATGATTCAATAAATATTCTTCGAAGGAAAGAATTTTAATTTTGAATATGGTAAATATCAATAAATATAACCAATACAAACAAAAGTGCTTTTGGGGTCATCCATAATTTTTAAAAGTGGGGAGGGATCAGTTTAAGGAACACTAGTACTTGCACTAGAACCTATTTCACTATGTTTCCACTCTCCAAAATGCATCAACATAGTACAGGTAGTTCTTGATTTAACAACCATTTGTTTTGTGACCATGCAGAATTACAGTGGCACTGAAAATGCGACTTATAAGCAGTACTTGTACTTACAATCATCAAGCACCCCCATGGTCATGTGATCAACATTTGTACACTTGGCAACTGGAATTTATTTATGTTGGTTGCAGCATTTCAAGGTCATATGATTGCCATTTACAACCTTCCCAGTTGGCTTCCAATAAGGGAAATCAATGGGAGAAGCAGGATTTGCATAAAGACCACACAATTCATTTAAGAACTTCACCAATTCATTTTAACATCCATAGCAAAAAGGTTGTAAAATCAGGCACATCTCACTTAATAACCACCTTGCTTAGCAATAGAAATTCTGGTCCAAATTGTGGTCATAAGTCAAGGACTATCTGTAGGTTGATGTATCCTCTGCTCAATATTGTGTTTATTGCTGAAATAAACCCTAAAATATATCCTAAATTTCTGCTTCTATAAAGCACTCAAAGCATTCAGTGCAGTGCTTGGAGCAGGGTGGGTTCTACTTGGATCTGTATTAAGTATCTCTGTATGTGCATTAGACAAAATCAATCGTACTACCAGACATCTGTTGGTTCTCTCTTCATCCACACCTGAAGGCATGAAAATACTACTTGGCCAAGAGCAGCAAACTTTCAGATACTATAACTAGGCTCTTGCATCACATTCCTGTGTATTCCTTTTTGCAAGTCTTGTCCATTTCCTTAACTCTTACTCCAGGGCGAGAGATGTACAGTTACAGCGTTATCACTGTGATTGCATGAACCAGGTGAAGTGTGCAACTGGAAATTGCCAAACCTTCTCTCTTCACAAGATTTCAGATTCAGCCACTTTAGTGGCCAAGCATGGATAGGCACACAAGGCATTTGACTTTGGTACAGCAGCTCTCAGCATACTTGCAAAACAGCGGTACATAAAATAATAACATAGACAAATAAATGACATGATAGATTCAGCAGTAAAGTGTGCATCCAAAGTATGCAGCCAGTAGAAAAGGAATATAGTAAAGTGTAAAGTAAAAATATAATAAAACATACAGTATTATAAAATATTGTATCATAAAAATATAATAAAAATAAAAAAGTAAAAATAAAGTAAAATTACAAAAGTAAAATTTAAAATAAAAAGTAAAGTAAAAACATAGTAAAGAATATATAGTAAAATCTCTGCCCTGATGAATAAGAGTCCCCTGTATTCTTAAGCTCAAAATGAGCTATGCTGGCTTTACGGGACCCCGGGAACCAGTCCTGTTCTTCTGAGCAAGTGGGCAGCAGATTTAGAAAAGTTGGGTGTCCGACAGATGTGCTCCTCCTGAATTTCCTTGGAAACCCAAGGGAGACTCTGCTCCCTGGATGCTCAGAGGCAAGGCTCCTCTCCTCTCCATTCTGCATGAGCTGGTTGTTCCAGTCTGTGTTTGGGTCGCCACTTCTGGTGTGGAGCATGTTGCGCGCAAGAGAATGAGCACTTGGCAGCAACGCTGGTACAGAGCTGCAGGCACATTCTGCAGCGAGCGAGTGGGAGGGAAGGAGGGTGTGTGAGTGGCAGGGAGGCTTCCGCAGAAACCTTGCTTCCCTCCCTCGACAGTAGTGAGTGAGTGAGGGGCTTTGAAAGGAAGCAGGTGGGTGGCTGCTCTTGGGGCCCTGAAGGGAACCATGGCTGCATTTTGACATGATTCCATTTGGATGGGCTACCTGAAAAAGAGCCAGAGGGGCCAAGTTGAAGGAGGAGGTCTGGCATGAGGAGGAAGGCAAAATGGAAGGGCTGCTGTCTCCCATGAGGACCAAGGTAAGGAAGCCGAGTGCGGTGTGTCTGCTGCCTTCTGAAGTGCTGGGATGAAGCCAGTGGCTCCATCCGTGTGAGGGTCCCTTTGACTCTGGATCTGTACTGAATTTGCACTTTCAGGAAAGGAGGAGTCCCTCCTTTCCTCCCCTCCTTCTCTCCTTCATAGGGGTTTCTTTGTAAAGCGGTTCCCCTTAGATCCATACTTTTAATTTCCAGGCGGAAAGCGTGGCATTGTGTGGTGTGCAGGAAGGAGAAAGAGACCATGGAGGGAGTTGTTCAGTCAAACGAGTCACTGCATGTCAGGTTTTTTAAAAAAAATTGTGAAGCTACAGCATTTTTCAAACAAATTGCAAAGAAATCAACAGGGCTATTATTCACTTCTGCCTTCTCGGAAAGCATTTTGTGTGACAAGAGACCCCGTTGGCTTAGTTTGTCCTTCGAGTGTGCAACACACTGCTGACTGCTTTTCCATGCAGAAAGTCTCTGGGGTTCAGAAAGGGAAAGAAGATGCCAGCGTGCCAGAGGAGCAAAGTTAGGAATCGTTGACAACTCTTATTTGCATGTTAGTGCAAGGATCTTGTTGTCATCCTCACATTCTTCCAAAGTTTGTGATGAGTGATTGATGGGAAGCTCATCCTCTTGCACTACTGCTAATTTACAACATCAGTTTTGCACTCTTTGAAGTTGGATCTTTCAGGACTACCTTAGAGTAGGTTATTACAAAAAAATCCTCAGTCATCCAGGGAATAAAACAAATCTGGAACCTCATAAATCTTGTCCTCTGGATTTTAATTTTTGATTTTTTTTAATGTATCTGATGACCTAGAGTAGGTTGTATTTGTTCCTTGTTTATATCTAGTAGCCAGTTCCAGGCTGGGTGGGAACCCTTCAAAGTCACACTGTGAGTTTGTAGAAGAGAAAGGACTTGAATCAAACTTCCCAAGTTTGAAACAACACATTGGTGTTTTGGATCATGAATAAATGTGTTTCATGTAAACACCTCTTTTTTTGTCTTTGTCAGACCATTCTGTGAACTGCAAAGCATAATCTATGAATTATTCGTGTTTCTGATAAAGTTCAGTATGGCAAATCAGTGAGGTAGCAATAGCATGCAAACGTTTTCCCCTATTGTTTAGCCTACTGTCTCTGCTCCTCATAATGCCAGGTGTTGGGCTCCCCTTTGCACATTAGGGGAAAGTAATATAGCAAAAATACTATTTAGTCTCACCATATTTTGGGGGGAGGGAGACCCATGAGCCACCAGATCTCCAAAGCACACCAAATCACTGTGGTGTTCCTTTAAGAAGGAATAAAGGCAAGGGAAATCTCCCTGTCTGCTGTCAAATAACCTCTTCTTCATTGTCCTGCCTTCCAAACCAAATCAAGGACCATCTAATCATCCAATTAATAAAGAAAAAAATTCACAGATTGTCACAACCACTTCCCTCTTCTCTTGAATCCATGGACACATTCACCAGTTTTAGGTCCTCCCTTTTCTTGCTGCAACTCATAAAAGGGTTAACATGACATCTGGGTCAAGGGATGTCACAAACCTTCTTTTGCAAATGAATAAGAAACCAAGAATGAGGGAGATAAAAAAAAGAGAGAGGAAGATTGATGCAGATGGATAAAGGAAAGATAGAAGGAATGTAGACCACAGTCCTGGGAGAATGGATGAGTAAGTGAGGTTAAAGGTGAATCTGGAAAGAAGAGAAGACCAGTAGTTGAGCATCAAAATGCCTGCTGGACATCATTTCAATTTACATTTATTTATTTACTAGTCTTCTCTGCTACCATAATCTCCTAGAGACCTCCAGAAATTAATTAGTATGAGTGAAAAGGAAGAAAAGTATCCCCCAGTGTTGATCCTCCCTTCTATGTTGTCCCACAAATCCTGCAGCATTTCAGGGAGGAGGGAGGGAACGCACTCTGCATTTGCTCAGGAGCTTTTGAACCATCCTTATTTCTTGTGTGGTGAAGATGTCTTCTGATATGAAGAGGAGAAGCTTGAACTGATCTCTTGCACAAATAAAGCTCGGTCTCAGTTACTGATGACTGTCACAATGGGAAATATTAGTAGGCATGACAATTACTAGAATTGCAGTTTTAAAGAGGAGACCGTATCCCAAGCTGTTCATGTCGATGTGCAATCCAGAATAAAATATTGTTTTTCTGAAGGTGTGATTAAACCAAACACTTATGTTAATGGAGTCTTAAAAAAAAGCAAAGAAAGCAAACATGGATTCCTTTCCCTGAAAGGCAATTACAGAAAGAGAGATTTCCCCACCTTTTAGTACGCATCTGCTTTTGACAAGTGGAAGGCAACACATCAAGTATTTTCATGTGTCATCATATCTTTTTAATAGGAAGCATTAATGATAGCCGAGACAGAAGCATCATGCAAATGGCTGTGTGCGCATTTACAGTTTACCTGAAACTGGGGCTGGGTTCCATGAAAGCTTAAGGACCCAGCAAAATCATTTTTATTGTTGTAGTTGTGCTTGGGTCCCTTCCTGTGTTCTCTTCCCCAGGCAATGTCACTGGACTCACATTCATGGCACTGAACTGGATGTAGTAACCTCGACTGAGGAATTGCTTTTAAAAAAAGGTTCAAAAAAGACTGTTTTTATACAAGATTTTAATAAGTTATTTTTTTTCGCCAGAGATGCATTTTAAACATTGCCGCTATTCCCAGTGGGGTTTTTCTTCATGGATGATGTTATAAAAGAGCTGGTTGATAGTTCCAGGGTAAAATATTTATCCTTTTCCTCAAGATGGTTGCCTGAGGCACACTAGCAGGACCCAGATTGGCCATCTGGTTAACTCTGAAATTATGATCTGCATTAAATATAATGTTGGAACTTGGGGTATCATTTAGTGCTGCCGATGCTCTGATTCACACAAAAGTGAGAGTTACAAGGGAAAGAAATAAGCCCAGACAGAAAGCTGTTCAGGACAAACTATTGTAAAAGAGCTTAGTCATATTTCTAGTACTCTGGAGTTTCCTGACACGCCCCAAATTCTTCAGAATTCAAAAACTCATCAGAACAACCAAGGCTGTGATCAAAGGATCTGTTTTGTAGCCTAGTTTTTCTTTGATTTTTTGGGGTTGTTATTAAAGAGTCCCACCTCTAGGGATTGGCTGAAAAATGGACTTTGGAGGCAGAAGCAAACATTTACAGGTAATCCTCAGTTTATGACCACATGGGGCCAGAATTTCCATTGCTAACTAAGGTGTTTGTTAAGTGAGTCACACCCAGTTTTATAAACTTTTTGCCATCGTTGTTAAATGAATCAATACAGTTGTTACCTGAATCATGCGACTGTGAAGGAAATACAGCTTCCCTTATTGACTTTGCTAGTTGGGAGCTGGCTGGGAAGGTCGCAAATGAATGGTGAACTCATGACCCTGGGATGCTGCAACCATCATGAATACATGCACATTACCAAGTACCCAAATTTTGATTGAGTAGGGATGCTGCAACAGTCAGAAGTGCAAGGACTGGCCATAAGTCACTTTCTTCAGGGCTGATATAATTTTAAATGGTCTCTGAACAAATGGTGTAAGTCAAGGATTACCTGTATATGCTATATAGCAGTGTTTCTTAACCTTGGCAGCTTTAAAATTTTTGGCTTCAGTTCCCAGAATTCTCCAGCAAGTCATCCAACTGATTTTTATGTCATATCATGTCATGGTTATGTCAAAAAGCGACCTTTTTTTGGAGAAGATGAAAAGTTGATACAATCAGAACTGATTTGTCTGGTGTGCCATCACTCAGATCATGTGACATGATCCTATTCTCTGAAAACAGTACAGATGGAGTATTCTGAATATCCAGGAGAAGGCCTTCACCAAGAGGATCTGAACCCTGAATATGGCATTCCTTTAGTGATGGGACTCCAATAAATCATCTCTTCCAGGTCTTGCTGGATCGAGATTATTAATGACTTAGATAAAAAGGTGAAGAAAGTTTCATCAGACTTGCAGATGACACAAAATTGGATGAATTTGCTAAAATAAAGCTTAAAACTGTCTTGAGATGTTAGAGCAGGTGTGCCCAGCTCAGGTCCCTGGACAGCTACTAATGTTGATCCAAGATCGTAAACTTTTAACACTATTATGTGATTGTTAATGATATTTATGTATATTAACTATATTATATATTTGCATGCGGCCCAAGACAATGCCTCTTCACTCAGTGCACCCCAGGCAAGCCAAAAGATTGGACACCCATGGGTTAGGAAAAGGGCTGAAAAAAAGAATGAAATGTACAGCAAGAAATGCAAATTTCATCCCAATATATCTTCTATGTCTGTCATGCTTGGACTAAAATCTTGGGTTTCAGTGGTGTAAGATGGCAAATGCAGCAGAGGCTACATCAAATAAATTAACTGCAACTCAGATTCTGGGATCCTTCTGGGTATTGCCCTGTGAGAAGGAATTAAGGTTCAGACAGACTTGAAGAGCTGCAGAGCAGGACAGAGGATTAGGAGACACATCAGTCCAAGGCTCTGTAGCAAAAGTTAGGCTTGAGAAGAGATGCTAGAGGAAAACCATGACTAGCCTTTTCAAATCCTTAAAAGGGCGTCATTCATAAGAATATCAGTACCAGTTCTCTGTGATCTCAGAGTGCGAAGAAAAGAATAATAGGATGAATTGACAGGAAGGAAGATTCTAGTTCAATGTCAGGATGATGGATTCTGAAGAAGAAGAGTTGGCTAACAGCATCATCAACAACCCAGAGAAGTGGTGGCCTTGCTCTCCTTTGATGTGTTTAAGTGAGGCTAAACAGCCATCTGTCAAGAATGTCCCTATTTGGACTCCTGTAAAATTGGGGGGGGTTTTTGCAGAAATACAAGTTGTTACTGAATACATTACAGAAGAAAAAAGAGTTTAGGTACCCTAGAATTTTTTTAGTATATTATGGTTTGCAGTGATCGGAAAGCATGAAAAAATTACATTCCTATATGTGATGAATATTAGGATACACGTAAATGCAAGATAGGTAGGTAGGTAGGTAAGTGGACAGACTGACTGACCAACTGATTTATTTATTTGATTTGTATGCCACCGAAATCCGAGGATTCTCGGCAGCTAACAACACTAAAACAATACATTAAAAACATTTAAAAAATAAAAATAAAATAAACCCCTTAAAATAAAATAAAAAAAACACATTAAAATAAAACAAAAAACCTGGCAGACGAGCAAGGTGGGCAAAAAAGGGGGGTGAGGATGGCTAGGAATCCATCAGCTACCTCCATGGTGATGATGAGCCCCCCCCACCCCGGAGCCCCAGGCCATCTCGCAGAGCCAGGTCTTAAGGCCCTTCCGGAAGGCTATCAGGGAGGGGGCAGCCCTCAGCTCGAG
>JANHZU010003826.1:67363-80844 GCA_032468055.1 Acrochordus granulatus
GATTATCCGACTTTCCATTGTTTCCTATGGGAAACCTCGTTCCGCTGGACGAGCATTTCGCGCTAAGAGCATTCTTCAGGAACGGATTAATCTCGTCTTATAAGGCACCACTGTATTCTTATTTTGATTTTTAAGACCAAGTAAGAAAGCTTGGGGTGCCATGGCAAACACTGGGCTTGTTGGCAGGAAGGATGGCATCCTGAGTTCAAGGCCCAAGCACCACATAATGGGGTGAGTGTTCTGTGCACTTGATGTATAGTCATGCTGGCCACATGACCACAGAAGTGTCTTTGGACAATGCTGGCATTTAAGCTATGAAACAGAGATGAGCACTGCCCCTGAGGGTTGGTCACGATTGAAAGGGGAAACCTTTTTTAAGGAAATGTAGATCCTTTTCCTTCACTGTACAGAAGTGCTTTGCCAGAGCCATTAGCTGGGACATCTTTCAACCCAGTTTAGTTTTTAGGTAATGTTTTGTGGCCTCCCCATCCAAACATTAAGTCTGTGCTCATCCCAGTTTAGCTTTTTAGCATTTGTCACAGATGGCTATGTCTTTCTGGAGATTGGTCCTCAACCTGAATCTCAAATCCTAACTAAGGACAGGCCTAAGATTGACAGAAGAGCATTCACTTAACCTAAGCAAGCATCATACCCTGGTTGATTTGGATTGATAATATTGATGATAACAGTTCAATATCTTCCCTTATTTTAGACTATGATTTCCTACAATAAGGATGATTTTTCTTCATTCAGTTTCCTAATTAGATAATGGATATATAATTTCTTCTATTTGAATTGAGTGGAATGCCACAAGGTTCAGTGCTTTCTCCTCTTCCTTTTAACATCTACATGAGGTAGCTGGGTGAGCTTATCCATTGCCATGGGGTGAGGTGTCATCAGTGTGCTGACAATACCCAATTATCTATCTCTACTCTTGGTGAATTAAGCAATGCCATGACCTTCTTATCCCAATACCTGGAGTTACAAGGGTTTGCATGGGGAAACCTAAACCCTGGAAAGACTGAATGGCTTTGGATTTTGCAGTCCACTGATTCCAGCACTTTGCCATTTTTTGATGCTGAATGGAGTTATACTACCCCATACTGACCAAGTGCACAACCTAGATTCATGACTCCTGCTCAGTGAGCAGGTGACAGTCATGGCTGGGAGAGCCTTTACATAGCTTCATCTTGTGTGTCAGTCGTGCCTGTTTCTGGATTGGAATATCCTGCTTACAATCACTCATGCCCTACTCACCTCCAAGTTGGACTACTGCAGTGCACTCTGCATAGGACTGCCCTTGAAGAGTAACTGGAAGTTTCAACTAATACAGAATGCAGTGATGCAGGTAGTTGTGTGTGCTCCTAGAAGAGCACATGTAACACCTCTGCTCTGCAAGCTGCATTGGTTGCCAGTTTGCTTCCAGATCCAATTCAAGATGCTGGTTTTAATTTTTAATGCACTTTGAAATGGGACCAGGCTACCTGAGGGTCCACCTCTCCCTGGTTATTTCACTCCCCCATTAGCTCTTGCAGAAAAGGCATATTGTGGGTTCCATCAACCAGAGATCTGCATTTGGTGGGTTTCTTTCCCCCTGAAATTAGATTGTCCCATCTTGTTTGATATTCTGAAAAGCCCTGAGACCTGGCTATGTGACCAGGCCTGGGGCTCCCAAAGAACCAGAGATTTGATAGATGGTTCTGCTGTTAAGGGGTCCTTTTTAATTTCTCCATTTATGGTTGTATTTTGAGTTCTTAGGTATTTATTACTATAGTATTTATATTTGCTGTTTTTATACTACTTTAATTGTTTTATTTATCGATGAGTGTTACCCAGGGTCACCTTCTGTGAGATGGTCAGCTATATAAATTTGATACATACATGAATAAATAAATTGGAATGAAGAGAACCTCTAGATTTTGTTTGCTTTGCTTATAACCTCCTGGTCAGCCTTTTGAGGTAGACCAGACTAGAAATCCAAAGTTATGAATGTCACTAGTACTTTTATTATAAAGTGACAGTAGCATAATCTTGCAAGTCTGAATTTGCTCCCATCACCCTTCCCTTTACCTTTGTGAAAACTAGGGAGGGTCTCAAATTACATTTCAACCTTGGACTCAGTTTTTTTATCTGGCCACTGTCTTAATCATTCTTCCTCCTGTTCCTCAAGGTTATTCCTACTACCCATTACCCTAACAAGTAACTAGATTCCTGCACCTATTATTTTTCTCCACTTTCAACAATTCAGGAATCCATTTGGTATTCATTTTATCCTACTGCCTTTTTAAAAGATCCTAAACATCAGGGTTGCTCATCAGTAAGTCTTTAATTGGATTACTTTATTGATCTAAGCTGAAAGAAAAACACATTTTCCCCAAAAATGCAGGTCCTTGTCTTAAAAGCCAATCAATGGAATATTGGTAAGACTTTCTTAATGGCTTCTAAACACCACCTGTTTCCACCCATAATCCATCATGCCTCACTTTTGCAACTTGTTTCTGTCTTCTTTCTGAGATGTATTTTTTTTAAAAAGTAAAAGTTTGTAATTCTAATTGTTGATCTATGTACTTATTACTGTTGTTCCAAAGATAAGCAGGTTGTAAATCTTTAAATCCCTTGCTAAAAGAACTGGTTATAGAGAAACCCATCTATTATCTTACAAAAGAACAAATCTATGAGAATTTACCCATTGAAGAAACATTTTGACTTTCCTCCTTTATAGATGAGGCCATTCATCACAGGGTGCACTAAATGAATTGTCATACTATTGTCTAACAAAAGTCATCCATCGCTCCTGACCTGCTGACTATAGTACATGGCTGAAGAAAAAAAGCAGCTGTAATCATAACATAGAGACAGAATTTATAACTTTAAACCCTATACTTACTGCATGATTACCTACTTCAATAAATTGCCCAGAACATTTGTTTGTCTTGACTTTGTCCAATTCATTAGGTTGCTGTATTGTTAGTGCTGCTCTTAAAGAAAAGAACCAGAATGGATTAGAACTTTAAAATCCTGTCAAACAGGATTTAAAAGTAACTTCTGGACTACAGGAAGTGAATTCTCTGTAACTTTAGGTATAGGTTAAGAGTACAACAATAGCTTCTAGAGAAGCATGTTTGTTCTGAAGAAAATCATTGAGCAACTAGATTGTCTCCAATCTTGATTACTCTTGGTTCGTGCTTAGATAGAGACAAGTAGGGAATCTCAGAGCTGTGGACTAGACTGGGAAATCCAACAGGCATCTTGGAGTAAAGCAGTTACAAAGTTCATGTCCATGTTCATGCAGTCATCAGAAATGAGTGCAATTCAAGGGATTCTACTTTTTCAACCAGTAATGCCTATTCCAATTGCAAGGGGACCTTTCTATAGTCTTCTTGAAAAATGTTCACCCATACAGTGTCCCCTCACTCCCATGTTTTTCCATCTCTCTCTATATATCTCCTTCCTTGTTTCCTTCCTTCCATCCATCATCTGTCTATTTACCTACTTATCTTGTCCAACTCTATCTCTCTATATATATCTCCTTTTCTTCCTTCCTTCCTTCCATAATGTCATTATCCTTCCTTCCTTCCTTCCTTCCTTCCTTAATGTCATTATGGAAGTTTTAATAGAAACCAGTGATGCTCTTTATAGATACTAGGTGATTTGGGGCCATTCACTGTCTCTCAGCGCAACTCACCTTACAGGGATATTGTTGTGGGGAAAACAAGAGGAAGAAAAAGTATTAGATATGTTCCCAACTTTGAGTTATTTATAAAAATAATAAAGGTGCGATGTGAATAAATTAAATGAATAAGTATCTATTGCATGGTGTATATGTAAATGTTTCCTTGATACAAATACCTTGAGTGTCATTGCCAACAGAAATTCCTTGGAGCTGAATCTTCCCACCACAGCTTGCACAGTGAATTGTTAGTCCTTTATTCATTATGGCTGCACTGCTCTCTATCCATCTTCAAATGGGCACAAACAATGCCAGGATAACATTTAATCTATTGCCAGTCCCTATCCTGCTTCTATTGCTTCTTTTCTGAAGGATTGCCATTGGTGTTTTTCTCAATTGTGAGTGTGCCACTTAGAATAGGCAAGTGACTGCTTTACTCCTTCACCTCTCCTACCATCACCAGCCAGAAAACAGAGAATTGCAGGTCTGCAGCTGGAATGAGAAATCTGCCTGTCTGGACTTCTCAAGGATGGTTTATCTGCATCCCACACCCCATTCAGACTCGTGTCAAATTAAAATATTGTGAAATAAAGAAAGATATGAGAGGCCTCACATCACAAACAATCTCTAGAATGGAGGGAGGCATTCTGCCATAATTGTAAAACTAACCAAAAACTCTTCTTCTCCCCAAAATGAAGTAGTGAAGGTCTGGCATCGTCTCCTCTGTATTATTAGAAGCAGAGAAAGAAAGTCACATTACAAACTGAGAAAAGATGGTGGTAGGTATGAAAGGAACTCAGAATACAAAGTGCTAATAGAGAAGGCAACTGCTGGCAAGAGGTGGATAAAATGAAAGTGTTAGGATAAAACGTATGTTGTCCATGTTATCTACAGTATGAATACAAATGTAGATTGCAGGAAATCTCTGTAAGAAAATATCATTGTGGAGGTTTCTCACCCCTACCAACACTTTGGTCACATTGGATTTAAAAGCTACATGCTTGTTTATTTGTTTGAGATTTCTCTAACCCGACTCATAACAATGTGATAGCAGTCATCCAGTTATAAATACAAAATTACAGTGTTCCAGTGATAAAAAAAAGCCAAAAGTCATCATCAACAACAAAACATACATATGCTGTGGTAATCCTCAGTCATCCAGGAAATAAGATATTTGGAGGCTTCTAAATCATGGCATCTCAGCAAAAATCTCAGCATTTGCAGTATTTGCTAAGATGAGGAGAAGAGGGTCAGTCCTTTAAACATCTTTTTTTTATTCTAACCATCTTTCCCTCCTGCTCACCAGCTCTCCACCAGGCTGATTGAAAAGGAAGTGTTTAGGGGGTGAGTCATTTTTATACCTATTGACTTTAATCCTTCTCCAGACATCCCAAAATGATGGTCTTGAGATAAGATCAAAAGCTCTCTTAACATCAAAAAACTAAGTCCAGATACCATGATTTAGAAACCTCCAGATAACAATATACATAGTTGAAACATGCCAACAATACCAGTTCTCCTAAGACATGACACCTGACATCCTGACCCCCATGTTAAAAAGCAACAGGTCTTCCATCAATAAATTAATAGCAATTCTGAATTTTTAAATTTGTATTTATTTATTTATTTGTATCCTGCCTTTATTATTATTACACATAACTCAAGGTGGCAAACATATCTAATATTCCTTCTTCCTCCTATTTTCCTGACAACAACAACCTTGTGAAATGAGTACTCCTTCTTCCTCTTTCTTTTTTTCTTCCTCATTTCAGGAAAAAGTAGATTTGCTGGGTTTCACAGGAGATGTAGTCCAAAACATCTGATACGCTTTAAATCAGGGATGTCCAACTTTGGCAACTTTAAGATGTGTGGACTTCAACTCCCAAAATTCCTCAGCCAGCCATGGCTAAGCTGACTGAGAAATTTTGGAGTTGAAATCCACACATTTTAAAGTTGCCAAGGCAATCGGCTCTAGACTGGCTATTCCTGATCTAAAATATTGTCCTATGTCCCAGATCTATGATGTCATCACATTGTGCATTTCCTCAGTCTGTTCTTCACATTTTGTTCAGGTGATAATACCTGTTTGAGATTCCTGTGCATTAGACATCATTAAAATGAAGCTGCCAACTCAAGACAGGTTTCTAAGGAAGCTAATAATATCTCAGAAGGATAAATTAAAAGGCTCTGTGAAACTTCAGCGCCTTGTTTCTTACACATCTATGCTCTCCTCTGTAGCAGCAGACAGTGCTGAGTTTGATAGACCTTTAACAAAGAGTTATTGAGAAAAGTGGCATTGGTCACAGCACGTTTCTGTGGGACTTGCTGCTCCCATTTTACAATGGTCTCCAGTGTGCTGAGCCAGTTGCTGAAAGGTCAAAACTGAACAGTGAAATGCACCAGAGTCCAAAACTCTTGTTCTCCTATAAATATCAGTCTCTGTTAAAGTCAAAGCTCTTCACATCCCATTTTTAATGCAGCTGCCCAGTGTTGAATCTTTTTCATGAGACTTCTTCGTCTGGTGGCTTTCCTGATGCACCAATGCCATTTTTCTAACTTGTGAAGTTCTCCAGAAGGCAGCAACTCCTGCTTCTTTTTGTTGTCTTCACTTCTAGCTGCAGAAAACAAGATTGAGATCCAGAGATTCTCAGGAGGTTCTTGGCACACTGAAATTGACAGGTTCTCAGGAGGACTTGTTTTTCTTTCGTTCTGTAAATAGCCCAGCTGGGGACAGCTGAGTAAGTGAGATTGCTGAGACCCTTTAACTTTCTTGGCTTGCTAGATTTGAGCAAGTGTTGCAATGACATTAGCTGCCAAGTTGGAAGACATCGAAGTCACTCTGGAGCACTTGCTGATGGATGTCTTTGTAAGTAGATCTTGACTTTGTCTTCAAAGGGACAGGCTGATTATTTGGACACCAGCAGATAATTTTATTGTATATTGTGATATGTATAATCCTTTTAGTCTCCAATGTAGGCAGGGTATTTAGGAATCTGTGCATGTTTAAGCGCTGAAACTGATGCAGCAGCTTCAAGATTCAGAAGGCAGAAACATCCAAGGTTGAATAATGAGAAATGAAATTGTGTTGATTCAAAAAGGCAAGACGAAAAGGAGAGAATGTCAGCCTCAGAAGAATATATATAGTATAGCAGGCAGGACTTTAACCTTGCCTCTACCATTGAGAAAGCTGTTGTGATGTGCCTATAGTCATTGTAAAAGAATGTGAGAACAAGTGTATTAAATATATCTGAGATACACTTGCACTGGTTTTTAACCAGACTTCATTGGAAGTTCTAATTCACACAAGATAGTAGCCCTTCTTGGCTTAGTCAATATGATTACCTAACTTTCTTCTATGCCTCTTTGCAACTACTGTTTTCTTCCATGAACTGATTAACTCTCTTCTGCTACATTCACTGGCAATTTGGTTGCAGTTGTTTTCTTCTCTGTTCTCTCTCATCATCATTAAAGTTCTACTTGAAGCAAGGCAAGGAATTTTCTAGGACATCTTTTATTGTTGGACTTGCAATTTTCTTCCTATTACTGACAGCAGAACACAGCTTAGGGCCTAAGTCAAAAGATAGTTTTGCTTTCTTGGCCTTCTCTTGCAAAATTTAAAAAAGCAGCAAGAAACACACAGTTCCCCTATTGAACCTTTAAAAGTTGCTTCTATATACAGGATTCCCATAGGTGTTGGATGAGATGGGGAGACAAGAAATATTATACACGTCATGACCTCATTCTGCCTTGTGGCAGATTCCGTGGTGGTTCTTAACACATACAATGCTTTACAGAAGCCCAAAAATGAAAATTAGAAGTGCTTTCTCACATGAACAGGATATGGCTTGATAGGGAGGGGATGACAAAGCATTGAGAGGATGAAGGCATGACAGAAACAGGAATCATGGGGAGGAAGAAGAATAAAAGAGGATTATGTATGGGCAAATTGAATTATTCGTTCTTACATGTGGTTTCATGGGATGAGAGTTAGAGGTTGGGCTGAAGTCTTCATAGAAATGACTGGGCACTGTGGTAGGGAAGATAGTCGATTAGTGGTCATGTGATATAGGGTTTGAATCATCAGGTTCCATGTGTGACACTGACACATTATTTCAAATGCCAAATCCTTTGAGACAACTGTTGGGTTAATTTTTCTTTCTACTGACTGTTTTAACTAACTGCTTTTCCTTCAGATGGAAGCAAATGAAAGTAGCAAGATACCATTTTACACTTCCTGTCTCTCTGAACTTTTTTTTCCTTTTGTGGGTGACCATGGGGGAAGGGGGTGTCACAGAAGCCAAAGTGGTGGTAGCTTGTCATATTTACCTTTACAGGTAATAGCTAGCCCATACTTTGCCTTTCAAATATTTACAAGATTTTTCAAATATCTATAACAGATTTCCAGATGGGACTGGACTACAGTTCCCAACATCTCCATTCATCTGGGACTGTTCCAGATTTAGTAAGCCAATTATAAATTATAAGCCTGAGGAGCAAGACTGTCTTAAGACATAACAGATACTTTGGAGAACTTTTTGAATAAAGAGTGAAGAAAATTATAATTACAACCAATAGTAATTTATGGATGAGCCTACTTGAGTTTGTCTGCTCTGTGAAAAGATAAGTAGCAAATGGAAAGCATAAATCAAAAGTTGGAGGAAAAAATATTACCCATTGGCCCAGCATTCCTCTGAGCTTCCCAGATCTACATGATATTGCATAAATTTGACCCATTCTTGAATGGACCATTGTTACCCAACAACTCTGCACATGACATATTTTCTTGGTTACTTCTAAGTTCAAAAAAGCAGAACTTGTAAAAGATGCTTCAGTTAAACCTCAATTCTCTTAGCTCTGGAAATTAAAACCTGGTATTAAGACAGCTCCGACTTATTTTAATAATCCACCTTATTAATTGAAAGATATGGCCCTCCTTGAATGCAGATGATTAGTAATTAAGCTTTGGAGGAGTGCTTTCTTTCAGTGATACTACAAACCAAGCACTCAAAGCTTTTTCAGGAAGCAATAATGGTTCTATCATTTCTAAAACCACTTTACTTCAAAACTACTGTACTCAACTTTCTCCTAAACATCTTGGCTGTAGGAGGAGGTTGAGAGGAACTTTCTTTGGCATTACTGGCTGAGGAGTCACCAGGTCAGGTGACTTTGGTATCAATTCTGAAATGTGAAAGCACCTTCTCTCAACAACTGCCCAGTGGACAAAACTGGTCAGCAAACACTAATGTTCTTTTCATTACCCTTGGCTTTCCCAACTGATTGTTGGTGGACAAGTAGTTGAGAGCATCCAGTGGCATAAAGATTCCCAAAGATCTTCCAAAAGTGCTATAGAAAAAGGCTCAGAGGAGCTTCTCAGGAAAAGCACATCTCAGACCTCTTCCAGGCTGAATGGCTTGGACAAAATTTGTGAGTAATCCCAAGGCCACCCTTCTTGGAAGTACCTTTGCCCAGGCTGGAGAAGAAGATGGGGGAGGAAGCTTTGTCCACAGCCCTGGTCTGAGGACATCTGAGTTGCTGAGTGCTGGACTAGGATAGGGGAAGCCTATCTGGCTTCCCCTCCTAATTCTGGTTGTCCCTTAGGCACTGAGGCCATCTAGGTGACCTTGGATCAGTCATTCCCTTTCAATCCTAATAAGCACCAGCAAAGATAGCTTTTAGAAGGCTGGAGTTATTAGGAAGACCAGTAAGATAAAATAAATGATAAGTTAGTCCTGGGAATGATCATGAGAAAGAGATTCAAAATTATCCTGTCTTGATTCTGCTTGATTCTGCAGAGAAACTCTGGCAGGCACTCCAAATTCTGTTATAATAGAGCTTCAGTAGTTCTTGTGAAGTCTGATTTCTGAGCTGGCTTACCTCGAAGGATTGACATTGGTTGATAAATGACCCAACCCTCGTTGCATTATGCATTGATAGTTTTATTGTAAGAGCTGGTAAGCATGGTGAAAAAACACATGGACCCTGCAACCATGTGGGTGGGGCAAATGTTAAGAAACAAGGACCATAACTACATAGTACTCTCCACTGACATCAGGTGAGAATATCTCAAAGCTTTGCATGTAAAGAAAATGTTATTTTTCTGCTCAACTAAACAGGGAGGGGGATATTTCTTAACTGAACCGAAAACAAAAAATAATTTAAAATGGATAAGGAAAAAGAAAACAAAACAATATAGATGTACAAACACCCACATAGAAATACATACAGATATACACAATGTATGTCTGTATCACATATGAGGGCTTCATATATATGGGAGGGGGTGTACACACATGCATATTCTCATTTGTGGATGTGGATTTAAGTTTATCCAACAATTTCAATAAAAGCTTATCTTATTTCACCATAATCATCCATGTGTTATCCACATCTGGAAGAAACTCATTCAAAAGTCACATATGACATCAGTCCTTCAATCCTCTGAGTAACTGGGGACATGATCTGAAGGACAAGCATCTTAGCTGTGGGAAGAATGGCAGAGCATCAGTTTCCCTCATCCAGCTGTCAATTTTCATGTAATTGTCATGTGTTCAAAGGAGTTTTTCAATTGTCATGTGTTCAAAAGGATGTTTTTCTGTTCTGGGTTGAGGAGGTTTGAATTCTGAGAAGAAGTTTGCAGAGTTGGTGGAGACCCCGATTGACTGGGCAGTATGCCTTCCCCATAGCTTTAATCCTGTAAGACTTCATTTGGTCTCCAGTCTCCATTAGGATTTGGCTGATACAAATCCTTCAAAATATCTCTAAGCCTGCCCTCTGTTATGATGGCACAGATAATGTAGACATCCCTATAAAACTTTACAGAGAGAGATACAAACTTGAAATAAGGAAGAATTTTCTGTCTGAGGAAGTCATGAAGCAGTGGAGCAGCCTGCTTCCAAAGTTGTGGGTGTTCCATCATTGGGGATTTGGAGATTTTTATGCAAAGACTGGACAATTTTTTGTTTGAGATTCCTGTCCCAGGCAGGGGGACTGAGACCTTGCAACGCTGTGATTCTAAATCCTTTAACCTTAGAAGATTGAACATTGTGTTGCTCATTATTATCTTATGTTTTTAGGGTGTTTTAATGAAGGAAGAGTGAAACAAACCTCAGGTTGTTTTTTTCCTTTATTTGCGCGAGCTCAAAGTAACAGGAGAAAGCAAAGTATATTAAGGCGCTAAAATTAACACCGCTCAACAATTTTGCAGCAGCAAGCATCTTAATATTCAGATGAGCATCTGGCCAATCAGATGGATTATCTCAGATAATGAAAAATCAACCAGCCCTCCAGAACTTTCTTCTTATCCATCTTTATCTCTGGCAGTGTTACTACTTTAATGCTCCTGTGGCTTCATGTCTTCAAAACCGACATATCTATTTGCGAACTGTGGCAAAATACCGTTCTGAGATCTTTTAAATCCCACTTATCCTATAGAACTGCACCAGCCTGAAATGAAGAAATGTGTTCTTATTTTTTCTTTGGTTTTGTGTAAGAACATGAATTGTACTGAAAGGTTTACACTGTGCAATGATTATAAGAAAATTGCATCTAGGTAAATCTGAGGCAAGGGCAGCCTAAAGTCTGATCGACCACATGTTTGATGAGACTAAATCAAAACTTTGTGAGAAGTTCCCACAGAATATCAGTATGTTTGTAGGCACTTCCCCAGTTGCTGATCAGAAGGATTGCAGCTATTTGTCTGTTCTCAAAAACTAGACATTTTGGAAAAGTGATCTGACTCTGATGGTAAAGAAGAAGAGAGAGAAAAAGGAAAGGAAAAAACAGATGGCAGAAACATCTGGGCTGGATGAAGACATCTCCTCTCTTGATCAGCTGATCCAGGATGCTTGGATCAGTCACATTATCAACAGTGCTTTTGTTAACTCTGTTGGCAATACACTACCTTCCCCATTAGTGTAGCTGTTGTAATGCTGACCCTTCCTTTCTCTTTGTTCTAAAAAGACACCTAAAAGATTTGTTAGCTTCCATGAAATGAGATAAAAGAGAATTAACTGTCATCTAGCTATATTGGCCAGAAAATTCAGCCCCGGTGGCCATATCTTGGCCAAAGCAGGTTGCAAAAATGATAAGATTTCTCTAAAATACCATCCTTTCTGTGATAAATATGGGGAAAAAATAAACAATCATGAAATACTGATAGAGTATCACTATTTGAACTTTGGCTGAGTGATTTCTCTAAAATAGTATTTAGTTTGTTTGTTGTTTAGAATAGGAACCATCAACCATAGGACTCTATGGAGGGGAATTAAACAAATCCTGAACAAATTGGTTGCCCTCATTGTTTGGTGGCTCTTGGCACTTAGCCCTTAAACATTTGTGGGACTCCTGAGACAGATCAGAGAACTTTATAGACATTAAAAGGATGTCTGAACTCAGCCATCTGGCATCACTAGCAATTCCAAGTCAAGACAAGAGCTTAAAGAGAAGGCAGAACAGACATCAGAATCTGCACAAGCCACATGGATGTCATTGCTATCTTGGAAATAAGTCCCATCCCCCTTGTTAAAATCAAAACCAGTATAGATCTGATCAGGACAGGGCAAACAGTGCTTTGCAATTGTACCAATAGCAGCAGTAGAAGCTGAACAAAATTGTCCCAGTTTTTTAAACAAATTGATGGTCTTCAATTAGGAATGTGTAACTGTAGATTGTAGCAGAAATGTTCTTTGTTAGCCAAATGTTGATATGGTTACAGTTGCTTAATAAACCCAATATCAGTCCCCAAATGTACGCTTCTAAACAAGGGGACAACAGGATTTCCTAAAGCAAATTCCATGAGGTGTGCCTCATAATGTGGTTAATTGTCTAAATGTTTTTGCAGTCTCTTGTGATCTTGGGGATTCTAAATATGGCATCAGTTTTAGTGAACCATGCCAAAATTTACAATACCTTCAAAATATAAAGTGTACCTTTAATCTATGTGAGGCAGACTTGCTAACTGAATGAAAAAGAAGCTAGCTGGGACTTTGTATGTCACAAATGTAGTAGATACTTTGCCCAGTTTCTATGCACCAAGCAGCTGCCAAGAAGAATGGTCTCATCAATATCACAGTGAGAAACAGGGCTGGGCTGTAGATGGCTGGACTGCCTATTGTCCAGTATACCTGTCCTGGGTTCAGTTGCATGGGCTACTGGGAGGAATGCAAGAAACAGAAAGTATTGATCTCTGACCAGCCCAGAGCAAAGCCACTGTTTATGATCAGTCCAGGCACTCAAAGATGTCACAAAGGTTCAGGTTATCCACTCTTTCCCTTTCTTTGAATTAAACACTGTAACATTTAATCCATAACAGACATAAATGTTTAAACATCAAAAACAGATGTTCAGGTTCAGATTTTGACCCTAAATGGATGGTTGCCATTGAAGACTGCACAAAATTACACACTGGCAAATATGAAAGATGTCAGGGCATAGTAGTAGAAAGAAAAGGGCAAACTAATTTTGGTAAGAAGAACTCATTTCTGTGTGCCTAAAATCTATATTGGGCATTTGCAACAGGAACTGAGGTGTGGGAGAAAGAAGGGTGGAGCCAGAGGTGAAGGGGAGAATCAGTCTTGAATCTCTACACATTCTCAAGCATCAGAAACCCCACTCCACCTGAGGACAGTTGAATCTTATCTTAGTAGTGCAGGTGTTCAACAGGCAAATTCTTGTGATCTTGTTACTTACATGTTACTTGTAGCAACATTATATCTGTTAACATGTCTGTGAAGACTCTCGTCCAGGGTAATTGCATCGCAACAAAAGTTTAAAAAACAGGCATCTGGATTGGATTTTTCAAGTAGAAGACGTT
>JANHZU010003827.1:3502-14203 GCA_032468055.1 Acrochordus granulatus
AGGTAAGGTGGTCTGGTACTCCCATCTCTTTTAGAATTTGCCACATTTGGTTGTGATCCACACAGTCAAAGGCTTTAACGTAGTCAATGAAGCAAAAGTAGATGTTTTTCTGGAATTCCCTCGCTTTTTCCGTGATCCAGTGAATGTTGGCAATTTGATCTCTAGTTCCTCTGCCTTTTCAAAACCTGGCTTGTACATCTGGTTGTTCTCGGTTCACATACTGCTGAAGCCTAGCTTGTAGTATTTTGAGCATAACTCAAAACAGTGAAATGAGTGCAATTGTACAGTAGTTTAAACATTATTTGGCATTGCCCTTCTTTGGGATTGGAACTTTTTATTTGTAACTTTTTCAATCCTGTGGTCATTGTTGAGTTTTCCAAATTTTCTGGCAAATTGAGTACAGCAGTTTGACAGCATCATCTTTTAGGATTTTAAATAATTCTGCTGGAATACTGTCACCTCCGCTAGCTTTGTTGTTTATAGTAATGTTTCCTAAGGCCCATCTGACTTCACACTCCAGGATGTCTGGCTCTAGGTCAGTGATTTCACCATAATGGTTATCGGGGAGATTTAGATCTTTCTTGTGGAGGTCTTCTGTATATTCTTGTCATCTCTTCTTAATCTCTTCTGCTTCTGTTATGTCCCTACCATTTTTGTCCTTTATCATGCCCATCTTTGCATGAAACATTCCCATGATATCTCCAATTTTCTAAAACTGTAATAAAATTATTTTTAAAAATGTCTTCCCCATATTAGCTGGAAATGCCAAGCACCGAGCACAGGCCGCTTTGTCTTCTAAGTTTATTGTTTGTTATTAAGTTCTTCCCTTTCTTGCTGCTCTAAATCAGCATTTCTCAGTCTCAGCAACTTTTAAGATGGGTGGACTTCAACCCCTAGAATTCCCCAGTCAGCATGCCAACTGAGGAATTCTGGGAGTTGAAGTTCATCTTAAAATTGCTAAGGCTGAGAAACGCTGTACTCTATTAGACTGTCAGAATTTAATGTGAGAGTATGTGGACTTGACCCACAGACCTTGTCCAACACATGTTTAACCCATATATCCTTACGCAGTTTGTTTCTTGCTTAATTATACAACAGCCTCTTGTCTTCATATCAGGGTCTTGCCCATGCTGCTTGGCCTCGCTTTGCAACCTCATCATGATATGTTTGGAGACTCTGCTGGAGTAAACCAAACAAAGCTCATCATGAGAAGGGAGAGAAAACTGGTAAGTTCAAATGTTTCCTCTTAGATTTTTTTTTTTAGTGATAGGTCATGTATTTTGGGATGCTCAGTTAACCAGGTCTTGTTTTTGGCTTCCTTCTGGGATTGACTAGTGACAGCTCTGGCAGATACAGACAGGACATCTGGAAGAAGCTTAAGACCAATTGATGGGAAGCCACAAAAAGTCACTCTCTTTCACTTGATTGCTATTTCCTACTATTGTGAATTATACTTAGGCTTTCACACATCTACATATGCGATTCCTTGTTAATTAATCAGATATCTTGATTATATGTGTGACAAGCTGTCTGCCGGAACAAGAGACTTATAGCACTTGTGTCTTTCCTATATTTTAAGGGAAAAGACAAACAACGCCATGGTGAAAGCTTCATTCTGTGAGCAATTCAAGATTTCTGGCCTCATTACTTCTTGGCTGCTGCATTGTTCTTTTTATAAGGTTTGCAGTTTTAGTTGGTTGATGGGTTGTATGTTTGTGCAAGAGAATTCTGCCTGGCAATTTACACACCCAGAATGTCTGAGAGAGGAACTGTAGCTCCTTGGACAAATATAAGTTTGGTGAAATTTTGAAGAAAAGGACAAACATCCACTAGAGAAATGAACCCCTTATTGGCCCCAAAATGTTGGCTGTAAGGTGAGGAGAAGAATGAATGGGAGAAGGCTCTTCTAGATGTGAGGATAAATAGGATTATTCTGCACTACTACCCTTTGTTGCCTTGCTTCAAGTAAATGAATAAATGATAGAAAAAAACTCTCTTTATTTCATCGTGATTGTTTTACTTGTACTAGGCTCTGTACAGAAGCAGAGGTTTCCCTTTATCAGTGCCAGTTTAAGATCCAGCATCTTAATACCCTTTTAGTGCTGCCAGGAGCATCCATGGTCCTAGGTCATTAAAGTCAAGAGTTACTATGCTTGTAAAAAGGAATGGAACTTAATCATGGGGTTGTAGCTACCCTCTTGACTTTTTTGACCCTTCCATTGCAGACACCCCTGAATCCTTCCAACTAGCAAGTAAAAACTCTGTATTTACTTCCATTTTTTCCCTTCTGCCAAAAAGGCTGTAATTATGTCTCATGTACGTGAAAAACAGGACAGATTTTTCTTTTTGGCTTGCCATTTGGAACCTTCCCTCGAGGAATTTCAGCTTCCTGTTGAATAAAGGTAGTCCTCGAATTACGTCCACAACTGGGACCAGAATTTCCCTTGCTAAATAAGGCGGTTGTTAAGTGAGTCTCACCTGATTTTACGACCTTTTTCTGCACTTTAAGTGAAATGTGGTCATTAAACGAATCCAACTTCCCCCATTGACTTTATTGGTCAGAAGGTTGCAAATGGCAATCCTGTAATCCCAGGATGTTGCAAACATCATAAATACATGCCAGGTACCAAGTGCCCAAATTTTGACCCCATGACTACAAGAAAGCTGCAAAGGTCTTAAGTGTGAGGACTGGTCATAAGTCCCTTTTTTCACTGCCTTTCTAATTCCAAATAGTTGCTCCACGAATGGTTGTAAGTCGAGGACTACCTATACTTCGTCCATTCCTAGATCAAACACCCAGTTACCTGTTGCAGTATAAATGGTGGTGATGATCAGAAGTGCTATGACCGCTAGATAAATATTCCAGCCCAAGGCTTGTTGGATGAACACAGCACCAGAAAACATGTCCACCTGTAGGAGGGAGAAGCAGAAACACCACCAGGAACAGGCACAGATTAGCCAGGATTTAAAAGCCATGAGAGCACGCGTTACCACCCTTGTTTAAAAGGCAAAAACAGGAGACGCATATTTCAAATATTCTCCCGGTCCTATCAGTGTATTCCAAATGCCTGGAAAAATGACCTACTGATATTTTGGTGAAGATATACATGAAAAGAGAAAGAATGGAGAGGTAGAGACGGATTCGCTGGCCTCCAAAACGTTTCTTCAGGTACTGGGGCATTGTGATAACCTACGCAAGGGAAGAAGGAAAGGACGTTACCTTTATTTATTAAATATTACTTTTATTATCTATCTATCTATCTATCTTTTATTTATTTAGATTTTTATCTGGACTTTATTAGTTTATAGGTAACTCAAGGCAGCAAACATACTTAATACTCCTTCCATTTTCCCCACAACAACAACCCTGCGAGGAGGGTTGGGCTGAGAGACTGTGACTGGTTCAAAGTCACCCAGCTGGTTTTCATGTCTAAGGCAGGACTGGAACTCGCAGTCGCCTGGTGGGTGATTGGCCCAAAGCCAATGTCAAGGCCTAAGGCAGGACTAGAACTCACAACCCGCTGGCTTCCTATGCCAAACTGATTATTTTCTTTGTTTAGTGTCAGAAGATTCCCCAAAGGGCCCAACGGCTTAACCCACAACCCAAGTGCAGAGGAGGCCTTGAAGGGCACCAGAGGATTTGGCGGGCGTGGGACGCCTTCTCGGTCGCCATCTCTGCCTGTCCTTTGAAAGGTTTCGAAGGCCTGGCACTTTCCCCAGCTACCGGGTCAGGGAGGATATGCATTTTCCTCAGCCGTTTCTTTTGTGTGTGTGCATAAACTGACAGAAATAGATCCTGTCTGGTTCAATTGAAAGTCAGGAGGGGACCGGCATTCAAGAAGCTCTCCGCTCAGTCGACCTCACAAGGCCGTTGTGAGAAAAAGTTGGGAGGGGTGGGAAGAACGATGGAGCCGCCCTGAATAAATGCCACCGTCAAGCTAACAAATGAAGGTGTGGCTGAGAGGAGAAATCACTACCTCAGCGGACAGGTAAACTGGAACAAAGAACCATCCAAGGAGGAGAACAAAAAATATAGCCTAAAAAAGAAAAACAGGGGGGAAAAATGGAGTGAGAAGAAAGACAGATCAAGTCGCCATCTTTTTCTTTTCCTCCAAATCCTCCTCAAATCCCGATCTTTCTCCAGATTGCACTGCCAATTCATTGTCAGGGCTGGAAGCAGGGTGGGAGCCATGTTGGGGTTCACACCGTACAATCAACATCATGATGTACGTCAACAAAGGGCAATTTGTTAAATAATTCATCAATTGCACGGGTGTGGGTGCCATCTTGCCTTTTTTGACCCCTGCCCTACAGAAATCCCTGCACAGCAGCTTTTTTTCTTAGCTGATGAGGAAGGGGAACTCAGGCACTAATCCAACTGCTCTGATGCTTGGTGGCCCCAATTTTTGCCAGGTTTCCTTGTTCCCCAAGGGACGCCCCCAGCCTTGTCCACTGGCCACTTACGTTCCACTCAAAGCCCGCCACTGCCAGGCCGTTCGCTGCTCCGGTGCCTGCCAGTCCCACAAAGTGCCCGCTGCCAATGTTGCTGGCAAAGAGGGAGGCGCCAATCTGTGAGCACAACCGCCCAAATTAAAACAAAAAAACAGCATTTGACTTTCCAAATCTATTGGGTCTTGTTGTCTTGAGTCTCGTCTCCCGGTTCATCCAAAATCTGAGGTCCCTTTTCCTTCTCTCCTGCCCTCATCGCACCACCAGAGAATCCCCTAGTTGGGAGTCCTTAGCGGGCACTGGGTCCAAGCCCTGCGCATCCCGGCCCGGCTGCTCATCTCCCTCTTCTTCGAGTGACTCACCTGTGCCATCCTTCTTCTTCTACAGCTTTGCTGCAGCTCCTTTCCTAGAGTCGTCTTGACTGCTCTCCATCCTGTCCCTCAGTGGCTGCCCCCCAGTTCCCCTCTGTCTTGGTCACTCACCGGCCACCATGCCATCTTCCGTCCAGCCAAGAAATATCCCCCCACTGTCTCTCGATTGATCCGGCGCATGGACTGCAAACCACACAAGGAAGAGAAGGAAAGAGGTAACAGGTCCGAGTCACATAACGCATCCTACCCTGGTTTGCTTAGTGACAGTTTGTGGAATAAACCACCATTATCTAGGTTTCCTGTATCATGATGCTGCATGGCAGCCCTGTATGTCTGTTCCCTGACCGTGGGAACTTCCTCTAACCAGGACTGACAAGAGTTTCCCAACATTTGGAGGCAGGAAACCTGTGAAAATGAGGAGCTGAGCTCTGTAATAGAGGTATTGCAGTTACGAAAGCAAAGCCAGCTCCCCACATTGTCCCCACATTGCCCGGCCCAGCCCTGTCCACTGTGTGAGGCATTCCTCCATGCTGAAGCTCCTTACAAATTACCCACTCTTTCCCCAGTTCGCAGTGGGTGTGTTGACAGAACCGTCTAAATCAGAGTTTATCAACCTTGGCCATTTTAAGACAGGCGGAGATCTGTCTTGATGTGGACCCCTATGCGGGTAACCCTCGACTTATGACCACAACTTGGACCAGAATTTCTGTTGTTAAGCAAGGTGGTTGTTAAGTGAGCCGTGCCTGATTTTAGGTCATGGCCGTTAAGCGAATCACTACCATTGTTAAGCGAATCACATGATCATTGAGTGAATCCAGCTTCTCCCATAGACTTTGCTTGTCAGAAGCCGGCTTGGAATGTCACAAGTGGCAATCGCATGTCCTTGGGACATGGCGACCGTGCTGGCTGCAAAGTGCCCGGACTTTGATCAAGCGAGCATCAGATGCTGCAAAAAGTTTTAAATGTGAGGGGTGGTTGTAAGTCACTTTTTTCAGCGCTGTTGTAACTTCGAACAGTCAGTAAATGAATGCTTGTAAGTCAAGGACCACGTGTGCTGAGGAAATTCAAGGCACTTGGGAACACGCCATTCAGACTTGCAAGATTTTAGTGGAGAAATTTATGGGTACTGAAACATCAAGAAAACCCAAAAAATCTCTCTCTCTCATCTGTCTGTGCTACATAAATTCTCAAATGTATATTCTCCTCAGCCTTTTTTTCACATAACACCCGCAAAGTTTAAAACAAAATAAAACTTTTGGTCATTGTAATGCTACTGGTAGCAAGTACTCATTGGCTCTCAGAATTCCTCACCCAGCTGAGGAATTCTGGGGGTTGAAGTCCATGCATCTTAAAATAGCCAAGTCTTAAAAAAGACTTCTCTAAATAAAGGAAGGATATCTGCAGGGCATGTCAAAAAAGCCAAGATGGTGGATATGATGGTGTGATCAAAAGTTCTCCTGTTTTTACGGGAATGCAGGAAGTTTCAATTGCGCCATCACGCCTGCCATCATTACTTTTTTAATCCGTGCCCTGCAGATATCCTGAAATAATGCTCGACAAAAGACATAATTATGACTCAGCTCGGCATAAGTATACAACCATTTAATCCCATTGAATTGGTGTCAAAGGAGGAGATTTCTAGACTAAACTAGAAGAAGGTCCCTGGGAGCAGACTATAACTCTTTAAAGACAGTTTGCTCACTCATCTTTTCAATTTTCCTCATTACCGGCGTTCCTGAACTATGTAACTGTGGATAATAATTAATCCCTTTGAAGCAATAAGGTCAGAAATTAAAAAGAAAAGATACTAAAGGCCTGGATAAAAAAAGCATAATAAATATGCATATAGATCCTTCTGCCAACTTGCATTTTGGCAGAGGATTTTGTGAGAAAGGGCCACAAAAGCAGGTGGTGGTATCTCATTTCTACCCAATATCGTGATTCTTTAAATGCTTTGCCTATATTATTACAACTGATTGAATGTTAAATAAATCAGAGCAGTTTGGATTAGACACTTTGTCTCTTGAACAGATTGCACTTTCATTTGCATTTGAGGGAAATTCTGGTAACAGTTGTTTTCCTAATTAAAATGGAAGGTTTGCCCTTATTAGACAATATTTGATTTCTAAATTCTGGCATACTTTATTGAGTTGCCCATTAAAAGGTTATTCCCTGGATAAGTTATAATTTGGAACAAATAAACATTTTAAAATGTAAATAGAACAGTATTTCAACAAATAAAAAATGAAGTGCAATATTAGAAAATAATGCATTCATTCCATTATAATAGTGGTAGCCTGAAATAATTAGCATCTTAGAATTAAAGGTGTGTTTAAGAAGTTGATGTGAATGAAGATACATCTGATGGGCCCACAGCTCACAAAACCTTATAATTTTTAATAAAATTTATCAGTGGTGAGAAGAGGAACCCACATTGGGGTGCTTTTTTTTGCTTTGCTGTTTGTTTGTTTGGTGGTCTCCCCATCTGACCCCCCTATAAGAAATAAAGGGTGTCAGGTGATACAGATTTTCTTGGCCTATAAATCCTTGTGAAAAAAATAAAGGTATTATTAAGGTCTCCAAATCCCTTTCATATTTCCCCCAAAGCTTGCTTCAGATTTCCTTTTCCTGGTTCTTAGCAAATTTGGAGCCAGTTTTCAATCAGAAAAACAATCTGGAGGGAAATGTTACTGATTGTCCCCAGAGAATTGTGAGTCTAAAACAAATCAGACTTCGTTAAAGAAATTAAGATACTATATCCATCTGTCTGTCTATCTAAGATAATCTATCTACCTATCCTATCTATCTATCTATCTATCTCATCCATCCCATCCCTCTATCCATCCTCCCTCCATCCATCCATCCATCTATCCTATATCCTACTTTAATTATTTTCATAAGTAACTCAAGGTGGCGAACATACATAATACTCCTTCCTCCTCCTGTTTTCCCCATAACAACAACCCTGGCAGTGGGTTGGTCTGAGAGAAAGCCCAAGATCACCCAGCCGGTTTTTCATGCCTAAGGAAGGACTAGAACTCACAATCTCCTGGTCATTGGCCCAAAGTTATCCAGTTAGCTTTTGTGACTGAGGTGTGACTATAATGCACCGTCTTCTGGTGATTGGCTCAAAGTCATCTAGCTGGCTTCATGCCTAAGGCAGAACTAGAACTCATGGTCACCTCTTCTTCCAAAGGTTTGCTTGGCAAAGCTATCAATGCTGAATCCCCGCAGAACTTTTTGAAAACTAAATGCCCCGCTACTTGCAGATCAATGTCAGTCCAGCGTTACCTTCCATGTTGAATGTTGCTTCTACGTACCCAGAGCCCAGTACCAATGACTGCAAGGAAATAGAAGGAGATGACTGAAATGTCTGCAGCATTGCTGATGGCTGTCCTTTTAGATGTGAGGGTCAGAGATTCTGCCTCCATGATGCCGCAAGCTCCAGATGTTCCCCAACCAAACAGGGAAAGCAAAATAACTCTCTTGGACCATTCTTCTGAAGAACGTTCATGAGTGGTTAATAACAAACTTAGTCATGAGTTGGATGTGCAATTAACTTGGAGTGTATGTGACCGGAGGGGCAGTGATGTGAGAAAGGGCAACTTCCAATATCTTGGTTCAGCTTGCTTTCCCCCTCTTGTTGTGACCAGAAGATGCTTAGTAGGCAGATGTCAACAAGTGCAGAGCATTCTTTGATGCAAATCTTCAGGTCTTGGTTTGGATTTCCACATAGTGGTTTGACATGTGCTAGGCTATGTCCTTGACACCAAAATAAATGCTTAGTGCATTAGAACCTCTCAGCAAAATATTTTATGAATACCAATTCTGATAAATCTTAGGTAAAAATGAAGAGTTAAGCCTTGTCTACTCTCTTTAGAGAACCAAGACCAGTGATGGAGAAGGTTGATTCATCATGTCTCCAGCTAGTGTGGTCCATTGTGATGGAGATAAGAATTCTCAATTAGCCACACTGGAATGCTCCCAAGTCATCTTCTCTAAACAGAGCACAGGGTCTACCATGGGGCAAAGTGAAGCAACTGCCTCCAAGTTGCACATAATGGAGTGGGCACGCGGCAGGCTATTTCTTCTGATTTCCCCATCACTCTTGGCCACATAGCATCTACAGATGAACTGAGCTACATCAGACCTGAATTAATAGAAAGTGTCCTGCCCCAACCTTCAGGACTTCTATTCCTATTCTTTTTAAAATGTATTTTTATGAGTGAAATTCAGCAGAGATGAAAATGATACAACAATGATACGATTAAAATTATACTGTATGTAATAGTAACGGAAATAAACTGAAAAGAAAATTCATCTCATATTAATATACAACTTGCTCATTCTACATGCAGGTAGTCCTTGACTTACAATCACAATTGGGACCAGAATTTCCATTGCTAAGCAAAGTAGTTGTTAAATGAGTTGCACCTGATTTTATGACATTTTGGCATGGTTATTAAGTGAATCGTTGTTAGGTGAATCACATGGTTGTTAAGTGAATCTGGCTTCCCCCATTGACTTTGCTTGTTGATCAATAGCAATCACTTGACCCTGGGATGCTACAACTATTGCAATACATGCCAGTTGCCAAGCTCCAAGCACAGTTGTAAGTACTGTATACTGGTCACAAGTCACTTTTTTAGTGCTGCTATAACTTCAAATGGTTGCTAAATGAAGATTTTAAGTCAAGGACTACCTATATACGGTATGTGTATATATATATATATACAAATACATATCTATTTCTTATATCTTTATATCTCAATCTCTATTGGGCAAAAGTCTTAGGCCACCACCCGCTTTGCTTTAGCAAAGTTTTAATGACCGTACATAATTATTTTTTGCTCTCTGTATTAAGATTCAGACTTTTTTGTACAGGAAGTATGTACACAAAATTTAAACACATTTTTCAGAACAACATTACTTCTTTAGGCAAAAGTCACGATTAAATAATCAGTACTAAATACTTGCCACTTTAGCCTATGGAAGCTACTTTTTCTGCTTTTGAATACTGCATAGAAATTTTCTGTATTTTCTGGTTGTATTCTGATAAACAAACCTCTAATAAAGTGGCCTAAGACTTTTGAACAGTACTGTATACACACACACATAAAAATATATGTATACAAAAATATATATGGAAATATATATACAAAGATTGGATTGGATTCAAGAGATGTATTCTTGGTTCGTTTCTGAACAGTCTTTATATTGTAAAAAAGAGGTGATGGAGCAGTATGTTTCTTTATAGTCTAGAATACATACATACACACATACATATACTGTACATACATACATACATATGAAAAACTAGATTATATAAAAGCATACTGCTCCATCACCAATTTTCTGTAATATGAAGATTGTTCAGAAATCAACCAAGAACACATCTCTTGAACCCAATCCAATCTTTAGATTGTTGTATCCTTTCCCATCTATATTAAATTATTCTCTGATACTTCTATAACTTTGGGAGTTCTTGGTTGATTGATTATCTGCCATTAAGTTATCTTCAACTCTCAGAGACCGTATAAATAGGATTTCTCCATGCTGATCCCCCTCGATCAGGTCTTCCAGTGATGCATTAGAAAGTCTTTAAGTCTTCAGTGGTGTAACTGAGTTGTACTGCTGGTTCTTTTCTTCTTCTCTTTCCTCTCACCTTTCCATTGTTAGAGCTACATCTTCACCCAATGTGTTCATAGTAGGATAATCTAAGCTTGGTCATTTTGTGCTTCAAGTTAAAACTCTGAGTTGATTTGTCCAATAATCCATGTGTTGTTTTCTTAGTTCTCCATGGTATTCTCAGAAATCTTTTCCAACCCCAAAGTTCAAGACTCTTCCTATCTTACTCCTTCAATGTCCAACTTACACTTCC
>JANHZU010003827.1:23975-39974 GCA_032468055.1 Acrochordus granulatus
GGATTGCCTGGAAGGAGAATCTGGAGTCTGAGTCTTGGCAGTTCCTTCTCTTGAACACCTTTCACTTAATTTACGCTTTTTACGCAGCAAGATAGAAGAACCATCAGCTCCGTTGTGAGATTTCCCACATGAGCTCATCGCATGGTGCTCGTCTTGCAAGTTGCCACTCATTAACCGAATTAAATTTTATTAAACATTTTTGCTCGTCTTGCGAAAATCTTGTGGACTGAGGTGCTCACAATCTGAAGTTCCACTGTATACCTGTGGCTTGCCCAGTCAGGGGTGTGGGGAGTGTTCTTGGAGGTTCTTTGATGAAGATGTCACCTAGTTTGGTAATGAAACGTCTGCAGAAAATAACCAAGCTCAGAGAGCACCAAGGACTCCACAAAACATTTTTCATTTTTCCTATAGATATCCAAAAATATTAATCAAGTCACTTCATGGAACACTCTAGCCAGACTCGTCAAAGAAATCCCAGAGAAAGGTGAGTCTCCCTGATTCCAAGCATTTCCCTAAAAAAAATGAGGTGATGTTGTAGCTGTCTCTTTTTCTGGTTTTTCAGGTGACACTCATGATCTGAAAAGGGAATTCTCTTTGGGTAGCTTATTGAAAATGGCAGATATAAGCCAGTATTTCCTCTACAAAGGGTCTCTCACTACTCCAAACTGTGAAGAGGTTGCAACCTGGATTATCTTTCCAGATCCTATTGAGGTTTCTGACCAAGTGGTGAGTGGATAACATCTGATTCATCTCAGTTTTCAGGAATGGATTCTAAGGATCTCTGAAAGTTGACTGGACCTTGTTAGGATCAGCTGATCCTTAGATGCTCAGGTTCCTTTGTTGGAAATCAGTATAAATCAGGGCATTGTTGCTGTAAGCAAGCAGATCTATCAGAGCATTCTGGGTTGGCCTTACCAAAAGGAAATAAGATGGGTCCTCAAATGGCAGATCCTAATGCAGGTGGGAAGGGCAGTGAAGTGTTGAAGGAGATACAGCTCGTCCTCAACTTACAACTGGTTGTTTTATGACCACTCAAATTATTATGGCCTTGGAAAGGGTGCTTTATCATCCATATAAAGCATTTCTGGATGTTGTAAAATATTTCAAAACACACATACCTCATGGTCACATGACCACATTTCAAGCACGTAGCAGCTTGCTTGCATTTATGACTGGTTGCAGCATCCTGCGGTCACATAACTGTAATTTGTGACTTTTTTTTGCCAGTTTCCAGCATAAACCATTCATTCAGGAGAATGATTTGCTTAATGACTGCAGTAATTTGCTTCATGGCTGTGGTGATCCACTTAATCACTATTGTGAAAAAGTTGAAAAATCGGGTCCGGTCACATGGGTGCCTTAATTTACAATTGAAACAATTTGTAACTGGAATTCTAATCCCGATTGTGATCATAAATCGAAGACTGCCTGAATTTTATATGTTATAGTGCCAGCCTGGCTTTTTAAGTACTAATCCACGCTGCCTTCAGATAGATAAGAAAGTTATCTTATTGCTAGTTTGGAGATCAGATTTAATTCTGACAGAGGTCAGTTTCTGTATATGGATTAGGGGGAAATCTGGTCCTCCTTTATCTTAGATCCAAAATGCCTTGGGCCAGCCTTATCCAGATATCCCCCAAATTGCTGGAAAGGTACAAAGGTCTGAAATAATCACATTTCCAGGTCTGATAGAAGATAATATTTGTAGCTCAAAGTTGAACTGTGGAGTCCTTGGAGTACTCTCTGAGATTGGTTGTTTTCCTGCAGATGTTTCATTTCCACACTAGTGCACTGATGGTGATGATGAAACATCTGCAGGAAAGCAACCAAGCTCAAAGAGCATCAAGGACTCCACATTTCCTGATCTAGCAGACACTTGTGCTTCTGAGGATCATGCAATGAGGTGACAAGATCACAATCCAGAGTGAAGAAGGATCTGAGGGTAGAGCAGCACACATGATGCTAGGAAGCATGGTTCTTTAAGCAAGGGAGAACAGTCTGGAGTAGCTGGCACAAAAGACAGATCAGTGGTCAGAGGTCTGGAACAAGACAGACTGATCTTCAATGTATGTGAATTTGAGTGATCAGTAGATAGATAGCCATCTTCAGAGGGCCATTAAATAACATTGGCAGAGCTGCAAGATCAGTGGCCAAAATTAGAATTGGAGTGACATAAAATAGCGGAGCATGAGGGTTTCCTAACATTTCCTATCCTCCAGGGCTAACACATTTTTCAATTTTTGTCCAAGGAGTTGATTATTCCTCAAGTAAAAACACCCTCCAGGAAAAAAACCTTTTTTGGGAGTAGGTGTGCTAGGGATTTTCTGCTGTCCATAATCTGTGTTTGGAACAGATTTTTTTAAAAAAAGACTTTTTTTAAAAAAGTAGCAAAACCATAGATCAAGACCATATGATCATAGGTCATAGATCAAGACCAATTCATTGACTGCTGATGGGCAAACATCGGAAAGCTCCCACCATGTGTAAGTCTACTGAGAACTGCTGTAGATGAGATCACATTGTGCATTTAACACTACAATTGTCTTTGTAGAATAGTTTTTGGGAATGAAGCATCTGCAGATAGAAGTGTCAAAAAATCGAGATGATGGTTGTGATGGCCATCTTGACTTTTTTTGAACCTCCTGAAGATGTTGCTGATTTGGAGGAAGTGAGATCTTCCTCCCTCCCTAAGTCTATGTAAGTGTTCCATGCTTCCTGCCTAAACTGGCAGGAAGTTGAGCAGCTGAAATCTGTGGAAATAGAAAGTGCTCTGGGACACTTAAGATATTAAGCATCTGGTTTTGGGGTTCACGAATTATCTTCCAGTTTCTGCTGTCACTTCTCTATCCCTCCCTCCTGCCACTTTTCTTTTTCTTCTTCTTCCAGGTTAAGAACTTTACAGATTCACTATTTTTTACTACCATTAAAGAGAACAGGAGAATGCAAAACAATTTCCGTCCTTTGCAACCCTTGAATGATCGAAAAATCTACTACTACAAAGAACATAAATTGCTGATGGACTGCCTACAAGACTGCTTTGTCAAAGCAAGGGTTTGAAGGGGACTTCAGCTTCTCTTGAACAAGTCTGCCTGTCCTGAATGTTTTGATTCTAATTTTGCACATTAAAAGTACCCAGTAATAGACACAAAATGTTACTAGTTCAGTAACACTTGCATTTATTATATATTCAGTAGAAATAAACTCATACCATGTCAGCATAGCAATTCTATCATCACATTTAGTAGGAAATGAATACAGTTGATTCTGAAAAGAGGTTGGTTTGCACTCTCCAGTGCCTTACCTACCCTGACTCCAAAGACATCTAAAATAAAGCAGTTTCTAATTATAAAGAGGACCGTTTCCTCAAATCTGGACGAGATGCCATAAGATTATTCCAGGAGAGCCTTCCAGATCCTAATAGCCATGGAATGAGGGGGATATGTATAGGTGATCCCCATTTAGCAACTGCCTCGCAAAGCAACTGTTCACAGTTACGACAGTGATAAAAAACTAACTTTGTACTCAACCCTCGCACTTATGACCTTCACAGGTCGGTGGAGAGGAAAATGGAAGTAAGATCGTAAACACATTTTTGGTTTTGCTTAGAGACCACTTTGCTTAATGACTGAATGAATTGCTGGCCCCAATTGTGGTCCCTAAAGGAGGACTTCCTGTGTAGTATTCCAGTGCATCACAATTATGGTGACGTACCTGAGCTAAGTTCAGTTCAGGACCAGATTCAAATCACCACTCAGTCACAAAGTTTATTAGAGAAAAATGTGGGTTGCTGACTGTCCCCCTCTAACCTACCCCGCAAAGATATTACGGGGACACAGCGGTTGGAGTGGAAGCAGATGCAAAACGCTGGTCTTCCTGAAGAGAAGGTGAGATAAACATGTAATAACTAATTACAACAGCCAACCTAATGGATTTAGGGGATTCTGAGAAGGTTGAACTATAGTAATGAAGTGTGATCCACAGAAAGGACATGCAATTCCTTGAATTGTCGTCTCCTCAGACATTTTTATCAATCGTTTTATACGTTCACACACCCATCCACTTGAGTTGTTTGCTGTAGACATTCATGTTTCAAGGACCCCATCGGAAACTACAGGTAGTCTCAATTTACAACCATTTGTTTTGCGACCATTCAAAGTTAGGGTACTGAAAAAAGTGGCTTATGACCGGTCCTCACATTTACAACTGTCATAGCAATCTTATAGTCATATGATCAAAATTTGGGTGCTAGGCAACCGGTATGTATTTATGACAGATTCAACATCTTGGGGTCATGCAATCACCTTGTCCAACCTTCACAACTGGCTTTCGACAAGCAAAGTCAATTGACGAAGCCGGATTTGCTTAATGACCACATGATTCACTTAACGATCATGGCAAAAAAGGGAATAAAATCGAGCTTGACTCACTTAACAAACACCTTGCTTAGCAATGAAAATTCTGATCCCAGCTGTGGTCCTAAGTCAAGGACTAGCTATATATTTCTTACACACTTTATTGTTGCATCTTTTTGAAAAAATAGCCTGTGGCATGAACAGGCTACGTATAAATCAGGATTGTGGTATTCTGGGGGAGAAACTGTCATCAATTTGTTGCCGTCGCTCTCCCGATCTGAATTACTGCCTTCTCCCGCATTTAATTATTTCAAAACAACACTAAAAATTATCCCTAAGTGACAATCACCATCTAGTTTGTCAAGGACATATTCATCAGATCTTGACAAAACTTAACACATTTTGTGAATCCCCAAGGAGGGTGAGTAACATTCTTAAAAATTTCCACTTTAAAAGCACACATAAAAATTTCTTTTTCACACCCCGGAGCAGCAGCGTGTAGCAATAAATTAGATTGGCTTCAGTTTTAATTCTGTTTTCTGCAGTTCACAAATCCAGCTTTACAGCAGTAAAATAATTTCAAGATCAAGATGGAAAGTTGGACGGTTACGGGGTGGTAATTCTCTCCTCACTGTTCAAAGGTGCTGCTTTGCAAGTCTACCATTGTCTATTGTCCAGTAACAGGAGAACCGAAGCAGGGCTTGATCATGTTTGCATCTTGATTGCTCTCTACACTTTGGGGCTGATCCACACAACCTGTCTTGAGGAGAGTGACGTGCAAAAGCCCTCCATCCAGCTCTGTTCCCTGGTGAAGTCAATTTCTGCCATCGAGCCTTGCTCCAGGTCAACAGTCGTGTTTTGCTACCTCCACTTTGCTAAGTCGGTGCAATTTGGTCCACCTGCTAAGCCACCCTGACTTGCTGGCAAACATCTCAGCAATGCATTGCAACAGGAACATCTTCTTCCTTCGGGTCCCTGCCCTGCGTAGCCATTTTATCCCAGGCTGAACAGTTTTCTTGATTTACAATAGGTTCATCTAGATTCCTACTACTGTCTACAACTTCCTTGATAGAAGGGCGAGGGACGAACTTTTCTTTTGCACCCAGGTGAAATTGGCCTACTGGTTTCCTCTTCTAACCCAAGGGTACAAAGAAGGGCAAAGAGGGTGGACTCTCCTTTTCACTAGTCCACTGTTAAGGGAAGGTTCAGTCCAAGCAGGAATCATGAAAGGTCGTATGAAAGGTCTACTCGTAAAAATCACCCATCCGCAAATCCTTCACCAAGAAATGAAAGTGTTTTGGGACTTGCTTTCCCAGCAGGGATTGGTAGTTATAAAGAAACAGGTGGGCCACCAACTGGGGCCTATGTGGACAGAAATCCTGGCCAGCATCACTGCCACATCTGGAGCATGCCTGAATGGACGTTGGCCTCCAAGACAAGCACCTTCAAAGCTGAACTGCCTCAATCGCAGCCGAATGGACTTGCTCTGCTGACGGCAAAAGTGCGGCATTTGCACAGAGAAAATGCGCAGCACTTGAGATGTGCCTGAGACATCCACAGGTCCTCTGCATGTCCTCGGTTGTGTATTCTGGTGCAAAAACTGATTTTCATTAAAAAACGAAAGCTGAATCTCTCTCCTCTCTCTCTCTCTCTTTAATCATCCATCTACTATCTATTTTATCTCTCTGGTCTCAGCAAAGCTAACATCATCTTTTGAAAATGATGACCTACAGGTTTAGGTGTCGCGATACCTCGTTCTGAAGGAAGAGTTTGCATTTCAGCTTCGGTCTTAACATGGCAAGCAGCACTGAATCCCCAGCAACTGGGTCAAGCAATCCTTTCGCTTTTTCTCTTTTTCTTTATGCTCCTCTTGACTTGTGGAGTTTATTTTCCTGGGCTGCTGCCCCTGAATAAGCTGGTTGAGAGTTAGAAGGAGATCAAATGGAGCTTGTGGAGTGCAAAAAGGTGGTAGCCTACCTATGACCTCTCAAGAACTGCAAGTCTACATAGTTTTCTCCTAACAGTCTCACTTACACAGAGAAGAATGGTACCAAGATGGTGCTAGAAAGGAAGAGGATAAATAAGAATGGAGGAGAAACAACCAGGGCATCTGAAGGCAGTTGATCCTTCAAAGCATCAGACGCCTCCACTTTCCGATCTCCAATCTTCTGGAGGGGACGAAAGTTGTTTTTTAGCCGAGGCCCCTCGGAAGAATCTGTAGAAGAGAGCTCTGAAGAAAATTTGTCAACCTATTGAAAGAAAGAGAAGCAGAAGAGATGGCAAAGGAAGAGATGTTAGAATAGGGTTCCAGAGCACGAAGACGCAATCCTAACAAGTCAACGAGACCGTTATACAACTTGACAGCCCAACAAAGCTTGATAAGAAATCCTCTTCGTGTGCATCCTTGGTTATTTAAGAACCTCAGCCTTCAACTCTCCCATGGGAGTTCCCAAGGCTGAGCACAACAGAAGTTAATTGGGAACAAAAATGGTTATCAGACAGATGGGCAGGAAAGATGTTTTGAAGATAGGCTTCCCAAAACCTGGCCAAAAAGAAAAAAGAAAGCTGTTGGCAACTCTTTTAAAGAGAGTAAATGGAGCAGATTGCCTCCTATAATTCCTTGGTGGAGCAGAAGAGGAAGAATTAAATCACAGCTCAGAGCCCTATTTTTAGCAGAACCCAACTGAACATCAAAATAACAAACCTTGCTTCTTCCTACTTGCACACAATCACAAAGACCTGCTTTGGCAACATGCTTTGACTGCTCATAAGCCCGTGTTGCTTTTACTTATCTCTATCCCATGACCAAGGTGGACAAGTCATCCTTCGTTGCCCCTGCGCTGACTGAATACAATTGGCTGAACGCAGTTTACTGCTATTTTCTGACACCATTTAAGATGTGTTGCCAAGGTTGGATATGCCTGAAACACTTTAAAAACTGTGTCAGAGAAAAGTCAGATGTGCAGTGACTTGAAATAAAGCAAAAAAAAAAGGAACAGAAAGAGATCAGCAATGGGGAGGACCGATGATTTGATATTATTCTTTTTGGCTGAATCAGGAAAATACTTCTTTGAGCCGTCGGCAAAGACTCGGATCTCCATTCTGAGACGAGTCCAGAGGGGAGAAATGCGCTCAGGGGTGTCCTCAGGGAGGAGAGGGTCAAAAAAGTCAAAATGGTGCCCGCGCCCATGCGATCCAAGCTCTGCCCTTTTTTAAATATGCATCAGCAAGTCGCCTTGCACAGACTTTCTTTTCAGCTGAGCTCAGTCCCCTGATGGGCTTTTCTGCGGTCTTACCACTTTAGGAGGCACCTGGATGGGCTCAGCAAAGACGGTCCAGATCACCACCTCGTCACAGCCAGGGGTGGTGAGGGATCCAGGATAGCGGTAATAGCGGGCCAGGTTGGTGGATCCCATCAAGTCCAGCAGAGAGAAAGAGTGGTCAGGATCCTGATCTTCCCCTGTTCAGGAGCAGGAGGAAGAATAGTTACGTCTTACACACCCAACTGAGATCTTTTCACATTTATTCTCACAATGACTGTGAATGAAAAATGGAAAGCCAGTTAGAGTTGCGAACCAAGCGGGCAGCTTCCGTGAGGAAGAAGGTGCCGATTGCGACCCAAATTGAAATACAATTTAAAACACTTTTTTTTTAAAAAAAATAGAATCTCTTGTGATCGGCCTGAAATTCACAAGATCTCACAAAATCAAATAACAAGAAACACCTCAAGAAATCTTGCGATTTTTTGGGGGGGGTTGCCTGAAATTGGGGAGGGCACTGCCTCTGAAGGCCATCTGTTGGGAGACTGGTGGGCTTCCTTATGCAACTGGTGGGCTCTTGGGGGAACAGATGGGCGAGGAGTCCAATCTAGAAGGGTGGCTTATGGTTTATGGACTAATCACTAGCTTCTAGCTCATCCATTCTCACAAGGTTGCTATGAGGATCGTATGGAGGGGACAGGAGATACAGAATCAGACCGAGCACTGACCTCCTTAGAGGATAGACAGGATAGAAATAATAACGTACTAAATAAGCAGATAGATAAAGTGTTTTCCAATGTCTGGGACTTTAAATTTTGGGGAGCCCTTGGTGCTCTCTGAGCTTGGCTGTTTGCTTGCAAGCCTTTCATTGCCAAACTACGTAACGTCATCAGTGCTAGTGGGTATGGGGTTTCCTCCCTGTTTATATGCGGTAGCTTGCCCTACCGGTATTGGTAGGGGTGTGCTTTTCTCCTTGGTAGTTTGTTCATTTCTGCTTGACTCTTTGTCTGGTGTTAACCCCTGCTTATCTAAACTGGGTTATCTTGGTGACTTTTCTAGGTTGCTTATCTTATCTACTTTGATTTTTTTTTAAGATTAGCAGATCATTAGAAAGGCACTTCAGGACAGGATGGGGAAATGGTTGGAACAATCACCCCACTGGATGATGCTGGTTGCGCAGGGGAAGTATCCGTTTCTCAGCTCATTATGGAAGCCACTGTGGGGTCTTAGGGGTGCAGGAAGATCCAAATACAGTATCTCTCCAGAGATCCCTGACAAATTTACCTTTTTCGGAAACTTTTTTGAGGTTCTCGGCAAACGATTCCCAAGCGTGTGCCGTTTTGCTGTCAGCTTTCTCAGATCCCTGAAAAAGGAATAAAGAGGAGGGGGAAACAAAGAAAAGTTTGGTTTTTCTTTGGAATTCCAGGTTTTCACCCTTTCGGCAGGGTTAGATTCAAAACTATAAACGGGGGGAGGCATTCCTGCTAGGCTAATTGTTTTTATCTTTTTTTTCTTTTTCTGTTACTTTCTTCTTCAAACATGCGCAAAACTACTTGATTCCATCACTTTGAATCAATGGGAAAATACAAAGATTTTCATATTCATTTCTCTGATGAGATGAATTTTTGTACAGGTAATTTTTGATTTATGATTGCAATGAACTCCGTGACTTCGGTTGTGACAGTCGTAAAGCGGGTCATCACATGAGCAGATTTACAACCTTTTTTGCGGCGGTCATCAAGCAAGCCCGGTGTGCGCTATGGGATGGCTGTTACCGAAATCAGAAGTAAATGCCACTGCAAACGGGTGTAAAGGCAGGCCAGTTGTCGGACGCCCAAACGCAGTCCTATGACTGCGGGGATGAGGTGGAGACCAAAAGTTCGAACCAGGCCTGCTGTAACTTTAAGCATTCACTAAGTGATCGGTCATAAGTCGAGGACGATTGATAGACATTTTGCCTGGTCAGCACGTTGTTTGAATGTCTATTTTTCCATGGGGAAAATGTTCCTGTCTCCATGTTTTCAGCTGTTCTTCACGTTTGTGGAGATTTCTCCCTCAATTGGCATATTTGCTCCATGCATCCGTTTAGCTTGGCTGCTTACCTCAACAAAAAATGCCAGCACCGCGATGCCCTTCGGATCATTCACGGCACGTGATACGCTCACGTTGTTTCTGGTATGCACAATGTGCAACTGAAACAAGAAGAAGAAGGCCATGCCGTGTGAGATCTGCCTCCGTCCCCTGTCCCGATCTCTCGAGATCCACCTTAGGAGATATCGACCAAGACCTGATGTCCTCCAAGACTACGACTCCCACAACCCCTGCTTACGTTACATATGTACCTATACACACACACGCGTACTGAACACGCCCTCTTATTTTCCCCACAACGGGTCATCAGACAGATTGGGACGAGAGGGAAGAACTGGCCGACTGTACCCAGCTGGCTTTCGTGCCTGAAAAAGGACCAGAAGTCCCAGCCTCCCGGTTTCTAGCCCAACGTCTTGACCACTGATTCGTGCAGTCCATATAAGTGTGTGTGTGTGTGTGTGCATGTGTAGGTACATATGTATGTATGTGTACATATATGTGTGTATGTATGTGTGTATGTGTAGGTAGATTATGTATGTGTGTGTATGTAGATATACAGACACATATATGTACATACATGCACAGACTTTTATGTATTTATCAGATTGATATGCCGCCGAAATCAAACGACTCTCGGCGGCTTACAGTACAGGAACTAACAAAAACAGAAAGAAAAACAAACGCGCACGCGAGGAACACCACTCTGGGAAAAGCTGGCGCACGCAACCAAGCCGCCCCAGATGCTGCGGCCCTGACTGCTCGATGCAGTTCAGATGTGGGAGCTGAGATCTCGTGTGGCCCCCGACACGGCCCCGGAAGCAGCCGTAGGCCGTTGCTTCAAGGGCAGCCTCAGCCACGACACGGACGGGGCTGAAGGGTGTCGATGCGACGTGATGCCAAGCTGTGCGCCGGGCTGAGTTTTGAAGGGGCCCCATTTGCTGAGAGAGCATGCCGCCGGCTGTGTCCCAGGCCCGGCGTCAGCCCCCGAGAGGTGCAGGCCCCTCCCTTGGACGGAAATGCCGCGACTGAAGAGGGGCCACCGGTTCCCGGAGCACTCTCGGTCTGAAAGGTGCCGGCGCTGCCCGGCCCTGGGCGCACTGCCTCGTTGACCCGCTGCAGCGAAAGTCGCTGAGCTACGGTTGCTTGCGCCGCAACACGAAGACCCTCGTGGTGCAGGAAAGGGGACGCCAGACAAGCGGGGAGCTCACCCTCACCTCCATCGAGTACTGCTTGCCGTCAATCCGATGCTCAGACCCAGGACGCGAGGCACCGTCTCCCCAGTGCACGTGAAAGGACTTGGCCGTGTACCGGGCCGGGAGGCCAAAGCCAGCAAGGTGGAGACCGTCTCCCAGGGATGCGTCAACTGCCGACGAAAGAGAGAAGAAACGTCCAGCTGCCGCCTCGCAACTCTGGATCGGGTCCTCCAGCTCGGGGGGCCTTTGAGAATCAGCTGGGGAGTCTCTAGCCCGGGACGGGACTGAGCAGGGGAGCTGCACCGAAAACGCTGCCGGGCTCCGATCCGCCTGCCCTTGAACCAAACGCTACGATGGGAATCAATCGTGCGCTTGAAAGTCGTACAGGTAGTCCTCGATTTACGACCACAGTGGGGATCAGCATTTCAGCTGATAGGCGATGCGATGGCTCAGCGAATTACCGCCCTGGTTACCTGTACCACGATGGCCGTTAAGCGAACGCAGCCTCCCCAGCTGATATTCGTTGTTGGAAGCTGGTCGAGAACGTCACGGGTCACGATCGTGCGACTGTGGCACACCGCAACCATTATGAACATGAGCCAGTTGTCAGGTTGGCATGGTGCGACGGTTGTCACTTCCACGATGGGTCATCGTTAACTTTTCAGGAGGCTGTTGTAACTCTGAACCAGAGTTAAATGAAAGGTCGTAAATCAAGGACGACCTGTATCAACGACCCAGCTTCTGAGGTGTCTCACCTGATCTGATCTGCCTCTTTTCCCCTTTGGGGATTTACCAGAGCGGGAACTACAACTCCCAAAGTTCCAAGCCAAGGAGAACTGAGAATTCTGGGAGTTGTAGTAACCTCGGCACATCAGCTAACCGCTGAGTTACCCAAGGCGACGATGTGGTTTTCCACGATGGCCAATGGATGGAAGCATACACACACACACGTGCGTGGCAGAGAAGGGTTAAATATATTCAAAGGAGGGATTATGCCCTTACACGCTGAAGGGTAATCCGACGAGGCGGCTGACATTGACTTTCTCCTCCAAGGATCAGAAAAGGATACTGGTGTCCGTGGGGCTACCTTTTCAAAGGAGGATTTGGGTTTCGTCTTTATCCCTCATCCGCTTGTGGAAATGCCCTTCTCAATGCTGAGAGGAGCATCACGCATCCAGTGAGAGGCGTGCTGCATTCCTCCCCTTCTGTTAGTAACACGTTTGCAAATCGCAAGCAATTGTGCAAAGCGAAAATCGAGGTGGTGATGGCTCCCTGCTAATTGCATCCATTCCAAGTCTTAACGAATGCTTCTTTGCACAATGATGTAGGAGGAAATCCACTGAATAAGGTAAACACCCTCCACATTAAATTCAGCCCCTGCACAACGATTTAGGGGGGGGAAATTCCCCCCACTTTATGAGTTCCACCCAAACTCCCTCATTGTTTCATTTGCAATGGACAAGACTGCTTAATTTTGGAGGAACAACGACGAAGAGAAATCCACACTAAAGCCGTTCTTGGCACGCGTGCAAGTCGAGCCAAGGGATTATGGGATAAGGTGCTGGAATGTCGGCTGGAAGGTCGAGACCCATGCGCTGCTGCCCCAGCCCCTGCCAACCGAGCAGTTCGAAAGCATGCAAAAGTGCATGCCTAAATCGGTGGGAAGGTAACAGCGCTCCGTGCGCCTCGGCGCATCGTCATGCCAGAGTGTCTTTGGACAATGCTGGCTCTTCGGCAAGGAAACGGAGATGAGCACTGCCCTCTAGATGTAACTGGCAGAGGGAAGCTTACCTCTCTGAACTGAACATTCAGAAAAAAAGTTTGGCGTTGAGGTTAAAGGGTCTGCATTCGAGGCACGGAGACCGCGAATTCTAGGCTTGGCCTAGCATGACCAAAGCTGGGACCACCATCGCCACCAGCCCAACATTTGAAGAGCATCAGACCCATTTTGACGCAGGTTCTCTTTCTGCTCCAGCGACCAACTGCTAGCATTCTCCCTCGCCGTTTTTCCCCCCGCAACGCAGATCCCAAAACAATCCGAACCTCAGAAGGGCCAGTGACTGGAACAGCCTGTGTGTACAACACATTCGTTTCTACACCCCCTAGGAAATTGACCCAAAGTGTGCAAATTTGTCAAAGGGATTCCCTTCCTGCACTTTGGCAGTTCTATTGGAGGTTCTTTTTTTTCCCTCCCTGCTGCCACCTTAAGGACTAGAAACATTTTGGTTTCAAAAAAGAATACATGAGAATTCTGTATGCACAGAAATGGAAAGACATATCGATCCTCACATTTTGGCCACCTCTGCAGTTCAAGGCCCCAGAGGCAGTTCCAGCTCCCACGACTTGCCCCAGCTCCTGCAGTTTGAAAGCGTGCAAATCGCAAGTCGATAAATAGGTGCCGCCTCATGTGGTGGGAAGGTAACAGCACCCGTGCGCCTCGGCGTATTGTCATGCCGGCCATGTGACCCCAGGAGCGTCTTCGGACAAACGCTGGCCCCCTCGGCGGTGAATCGGAGGTGAGCACTGCCCAGCAGAGTCGGCCCTAACTGGGAGGGAAGCCTTCACCTCTTTAATCTTCATTGAATTCTTGGGGAAAAAAGCCACTCGCCTGTTTTCCCGGTGTTCTTGATTTCCAGCAGAGTTTTCAAGCTGTTATAGCCAACGAGATCCACGGGACCGAGACTGGGATTACGGGCGACTTCACTCCGGGTAATGTTGATGGGTGACTGTCTCTTTCCATTGCAATGACCAAGGGATATCCAGGTTTTAGGACCTTCCGAATAGTCCCCAAGAAAAGTGATAGTCGTTAGACTTGTGGTGTCAAATAAATGCATTTAAAAAAAAAAGCAGCTGGAATTAGCTTTTCCTAGAAGCAATTATATGAACGAGATTTTTGTTTTCGCTCCTAAGTAAAGCCGTGGGATAAGGTACATTTTGTTCTCTACAAACCAGAGCTTTGGAGTTTAAATGTGCTGGGGGGATCCCTGGCTGAAAATAAGCAGGGTCGAAAGGAAAAGTGGCTCTGTTTTCCTTACCACAACTCGGCTCAGTGTAGCACCAGGAACCTATAAAGAGAAGAAATGGGGTGAGCCAGGCGTCCATTCAAATCCCATAAAAGTTTAAGATTTTGGAAGTAGGGTATCTGCAATTTAGGGCAAAAAAGTCAAGATGGCAACCATGACAATCTAATCGAGCCTCTGCTTTTTTGGGCGGGAATACACCCCACAGATACCCCTAGGTGGAGAAAAGGAAGAATGCCTTGAACCAAGCTAAAATCCTTCCGGCTTCTGTGGATTTTTCTTGGCGCTAAAACTCAAGTGGTTAGTCACTGCCTTTTTCCAGATTTTTCCTAAGTCCCCAATCTCATTTCCAGCCTGGCATTTCCCAGTGAGTCCAAACAAGGGTCAACCCTGGCACCAGGGCACTGATGATGTTGCCTAGTTTGGTAATGAAACATCTTCAGGAAAACAGCCAAGTTCAGAGAGCACCAAGGACTCCACAAGGTCAACCTTATAAGCTTCCAGGGGTTGGTGAGCCAAATCCATCCGAAGAGGATTTAATTGTATCCTGGACCCCCACTTTCCCCCTGCCCAGCAAGGCACTTTCCAAATCAGGTGGCATTACCTTCAGAACTGGCAAAGCATCCCCCCTGAAGTAAAAAGACCACTGTAAGGGTCGTGAGTATCTTGAGAGAAGCCATGGGATGGGATCCTGGCTATGAAGAAAAGTGCAGATATATTTGATTAATCCGTAAGGCAAACTTTAGTAATATTAAATCAATAGTAGTAATGTATGTACCAGTGTTTCTCAATTTTGGCAGGATCAAGATGTGTGGACTTCAACTCCCAGAATTCCCCAACCAGTATGGCTGGCTATGGAATTCTGGGAGTTGCAGTCCACACACCTCCAAGTTATTATGGTAGTATAATTTCTTCCATGGGACGGACGATATGAAACTGTCATGCCTGCTGCAACAAAAGACAACATTTTATGCATAACAGAAAGCATTTATGAGAGCCTAAATATGAGCTGAACCTTGGTTCAAAAACAAAAAAATTCAAGGCTCGGTCTTAAAGTATGATTAATAAAAAAGACTCATCATATATCAGATGTTAGATATTATGTCAAGTTCATGAGCAAACATTTGGTAAATGTAACGGTTGAACAATCGGTTGAATTCATCCCTGCAGCTGCTTTTATTTATTTATTTAAAACATTTATATAGCTGCCTGTCTTTCAACCAAAAATGAAAAGACACATAAAACACAAAATATTAGAACAACAAAATCCATGCTCATGCGCCATTATCTAATCTTCTCCCTTTAACCTTTACTACAATTGTTTCAAGTTGTTTCCCACAGCAAGTCCGAGGTCTGGAAACTTTCTTGTGAAAATGGGGATTAACACCAACTTAGTGCCCTTTGCACTTTGCATTAATGCAAAAATATGAAAGAGGCTTCATGCTTCAGCTAGAAGCAAAGAGGATAGATGTGATAAAAATATAACATTTATGTAATATAGTTAATGTCACTGTCCAGTGTTCAGTTCTGGCACCAGAACGGTCAGATAAATAGCATAACGTCCTGGATGTAGCAGTTTGGTTGTCAAATTTTGGAAGAAATAATCCATCATCGGGCACAGGACTTCTCGCATACATTTGCACGGGCACCAGAAGCCACAATCAACTTCCACGGGGCAAAGCAAACACTTTTTTTAACAACAAAGAACATGTGGCGATGAGATCATTGATAATGAGCTGTCATACATGTTGCAACAGAAGAGAAATTTCTCTACACGCCAGAAAGCGTTTGCGTCTTAAAAATAAAGACAAGGCTACGTATTAAGAATATGGTGAATGGTATCAGTGGACATGCATAATTAACTAAAGTCAAGTTTCTTTACATGTGATACAAACAGATGAGACAAACTCCCTGGAAGCCCATTTATCAGTCGCTAAATGGAGCCTTACGGTCCGTTCTCGCAACATTTTTATGTTGGAAATAAGCAACGGGGGAAAAGAAGAGGCAGATAAAAAGTCAGGGTGATATCAAATCTGAGTACAAATAATTCTCATTTTCTCTGTCAAAAAATTGCTATACATAT
>JANHZU010003828.1:15335-29079 GCA_032468055.1 Acrochordus granulatus
AAAGGTGAAACGTCTTCTACTTGAAAAATCCAATCCAGATGCCTGTTTTTTAAACTTTTGTTGCGATATTCCCTACAACAATAATTAATATGGTTTGACCTACACCCCATAAGATTTCTGCAACCACCTTTGCGAAAGGAAAATTGGGTTAGGCTTCGGTTGCTTTAAGTGGTAAAATGATGACTTTCAAGTGGAACAGGGTAGCCCATCTCAGTCTCACAAAAAATACACAAGAGAATCAGATAGCTGACATTTTGGCAAACCTATTCTGAAGACCAGAAAAGAACCACATGTGGCTCCTTGGTTGTACGTTTTGCACAGCTCCTATAATACTTTCTTACACAGGTGAAGGAACTTATTTGTAATCCAATACAAATACTTTTCATGTAAAAGCTGCAGTTTCTAGAATTGTGAACCTCCTTTACAAGAGGTGCTTTGGAATATGTCTGAACACATAAAAAGTCACATTCATTTTAGGAAAAGAGCTGGGCCTTTAGAACCTACTTCTAGCTATCTCTGCGTTCATGTGCATCCACTGCCACTTCACTTCCTAATTCTAGTAGTCACCGTATGCTGTTCAGCCACATTGTTTTGCATTTTCCCCAGTGAAGCAAGGTAGTTGTGCAAGTACAGGAATGAGGAGACACAAGAATATCTGATTTTCAGGAGGAATGCTTTTGATGTTTGGCTTCCAAGGCCTGTACCAACCTATTTCTAAAAAAAAACTTCTGAAAATTTGAGAGCGTTCAAGAATAGAGAGCATATATAAAGGCAGGTCCTTCCTTTATAACTTTGTTCAGTGACTATTATACGGCCCACTAAGGGATATATGATTCTGCATTCCCTGGGTTCACTTATATAAAAGAGACATTCTCAAAATCTGCAATCTTTATTTCTTTTCTAACCAATTTACTGGGAAAAGGTTGTGTAGCAATGGCAAGATCAAACCTCTTACAAATGGGACTAATAGAGTTGACGTGTATCTTATTTATAAATTTTTCCTCATTTCTGTCCTGTGCACAGTATTTAATTTTACCAGGCATAGTTTAATTTTTAAAAAATCCAAGTCCTTAACTTTTACTTAATCTGTCAGAAGATATAAATATTATTACATGCAAGCAATAATTAATTAAGAACAAATCAGGCTATAGCATTAAGATATGCTTTAATTCAATGTTTGAATTTGTACTTCTTCTAAATTTTTGAATTCTTCAGTGTAGAATTTATATTTAAATTTAATGGGATATTTAAATCAGAATATATTTTCAGTTTTAACTTTGTCTGCTCTAGTTTAATTATCCTTGTTTTTATTTTTTTAGTTCCTTAAAGTGAAATATTTAGTTCATAATTAATGATATCCTGGAAAACTGTAATCTCTTAAACATTATTACTCCTTTACCATGTTTTCTTTTTTGTGCGTTGATTTGTTAGTTTTATTTGCTTTTTAGAAATGTGTTTATTTACTCTAAAAATTTTTATGTTCAATAAAGATACAAATGTGGTATGCTGATGATACTGAGCTCTATGGCTTCCAATTGCAATTCTAATCCAAGGAAGAAATTAGTAGCTTTGAATGTTGCTTAAACTCAGAAAGAGTGTGATGAAATTAAATCCAGATAAGATGGAGGTATTGCTGGTAAGGAGAAGGCTGAACTTGGGAACAGAAGTAAAGCCTATTTTGAATGGAGTTACATCCCCCCAGAAAGAACAGACTTGCAGTTTGGGACTCCCAAGTGTTATTAGATTTGTAGGTGACAACTGTGAAAAGAAGTGTGTTTACATTATTACAACTAATGCACTAACTGCTATTGGATGAACCAAGCAACAGTTACCACACTTCAATTACTTCCCATCTTGACTATTATATCAAATTTTATACAGAAATGCCCTTGAAATGTAAATTGTAATTGACTCAACATATGATGGGCAGGCTTTCGACCAGTGATAGTTTCCTGTGCGGAAAGATATATACTGATTGACAGTTGCTTGCCAGGTACATTTCAATGCCTCTATTTTACATTACCTTTAAACCCCAAAGAACCTAGGGCTGTTTGTATGGCTAGTCCCTATCTGAGGGACTTACATTATGAACCTGTCCAGTTTCCTTAGATCAGCAGAAAAAGCCTCTCCCCCACTCTTTTTGGTCTGTGCATAAAAGTTTTAATTGCTATAAGATACTTTGCCTGCCAGACAGAAAAGCAGGAAATTAAATGAAACAAATAAGAAATCTAGAACATATGACTACAAGAAGCACAGGAGACTGGAGTATTCATACTACTGCTTATGAAATTTATGAATCTACCCCATGCTTGATGCCTTTGCCTTCATATATTAAATGAATTGAAGATGCTGAACACCAGTACAGAGAAAGTCCTATTCATGGAGCACCTTGTTCAGAAATATTTTAATGGTACTTACTTTATCATTTTTCAAGCATACAATAAAATGTTATTTTTTTCTCAGCATAATTGATCTATTTCATTGGTGCTTCTGAACTGCTGTTTGCAATTGTGTGGTTTCAGATACTATTGGCATTAATTTATTAGGTGGCCTTTTTTATGCTGAATATTTTGTCATACGCTCGTTCAAGACCCAAGAGCATAAAGGGGTGAGCTCCTATTGTCTGCCTAGCTCCTGCCAACCTCACAATTCAAAAGAAGTAAATGCAAGGAGATAAATATGCACCACCTTTGGTGGGAAAGATAACAACATCCATGAGCCTTAGTGTATAGTCATGGAATGTTTTCGGACACACTGGCTCCTTAGTGAGGAAATGGAGGTGAGCACCACCCCCTAGAGTTGACCATGACTGGAAGGGGAAACCTTTACCTTTTTACAAGAAGAATCTGTCACTAATCCATGATTGAAGAACTATGTCTGAAGGCTTACAGTTTAGGAAAATAAGGACATATAGAAATAGACAATAAACAGAAGAGGCCAAATTAATTTTTCCGTAACTCACTGTCTTTGAAGAATTCCTCTTTGTTAACTGCTTTGAGATTTAAAAAAAAAGCCTACAATATCATTTTTATTCAAAATTTATTTTCAAGATAATGTACAAAGTAAAGAAAAACTTCAGTCCAACAACCAAATTGCTCATTTAAGGCAAAAAGAAAACAATCTTCATTTTCCTTATGTTAAACAATGGAAGTTATTTTGATTTCAAACATGATACACTATATACTTCTCAGAAATCATAGCTCACTATGAAATGGGATTTACTTAGGAAATTTAGATGAGTAGATAAAATAGAATACTGTTTTCCACTACCTTAAATAGACTATTGGCCTAAACCACTGTAGAAGAAGGAAGCAGGCCTGTCTTTGGATTAGTTTTTCCTTGTTCCCACTAAGAGAAACATTGAAGCTGTATGTGATAATAAGTACAAGTCATTACTAAATACTGTATAGTGAATTTCTGCAGATATACAATATATGTGTAATATTCCTATCTCTTGCTACATAAATAAACTGAATGCTAGTTATTACGAACTTCTGCAGATATCTTGTATCTAACAGGACAGGATCAAGACATTACTGATGACATTACAGGAACAATGCATATTAATAAATATCTCTAGTATTTAGAAAGTTACATAGACAAATTATGTTATGCTTATAAACAAGAAAGCTTTTTGATCTTGTTGGAAACAAAATTCTGAGAATGTATCAGAGTGGAGAGGTTGCCTAATCAGAAAACAAATGATAGTATGACCAATACAAAACTTGTCTTCTTTTTTTAGAGAAGTCAACTTTTGAGGTTGCTTGCCACTCATTCTCCTGTAGTCTCTTTCTTGAATATTTCTTGCCATTTTGATACACATTTCATGTTTTTTTTCTGGGCAAGTGGAACACCAAATAAAAACAATTTAAATGCAGTTATCCACTATTCTTATTGTCTCAGAATGCCAATGAGTTTTAAGTGTAGCCAAGAAATATTATTATAAGTAAAGATAACTTTCCCACTAGTGATTTACTGCATCTTCTAGAATCATCCAACTATTATTCCAAATTAACAGAATGAGACACTCTTTATATCTCTTCAACAATGTCTATGATGCTATTAAGCATGAAATCACTTGAAAAAAGGACCCATATTCTGCTTACTAAAGAATGCATGGATAGATTATTCAGTTCAGCAGTAACATATTCTCTATGAGTGATTTAATTGTTAAAACCAGAATTAGCTAAATTTAAAACTGCATGATCCATATTGTCATATACGGTATGCATGGATTAGGTGTGATTATTCACTTTTAAGTAAAATACACATTTAGCATTCCCTGACGGTCATCAATTTGTGGAGGATTCCATAATTCCATTTCTTTTCTTTACTGCCCTAAGCAGGTTCTTGGATTCCAAATTGTCTGAAACATCAGTATATTTACAAGAACTGAAATCAGCCTCTAAAAAGTCTTTACTGAATAAAATGTAATATTGTTAATAAACAATGGCTGTAAACAGTCAGAGCTTTAGACAGAAATTCTCCCAATTCCTGAATGCAGAGTGGTGGTTTAACTACTGAACTCCAGCTATGGATCTTCTTTTCAGTTGGGAACAGGCCACCCTTTGGGGGCAGTGGCCTCCTCATTCACCTTACCAATGGTATATTACCCTTTCAAGTTCCCATTTTCCCAGGGCAATCTTACGTTAGCTGATCAGGGTTTATCTCCTAGAACTATACTACTACTTTTCCCCTTTTGCACCACATGGTGGGCTGAATCATTTACTATAGCATCACTGGTTGAATTGTGGACCAGACATCATATAATAGCCTCTTGATATAAGAAATCCTGAGCAGTAGCCCTGATCCTTTCTGCATATTGCAATTGCAGTGAAGAAAAAGCAACAGGTAAGTTGCATAAGTGCAAGGAAAATCCTGATGATTAGGATGTGATTATGAGGTAAGCTGGGAGTGGAAAGTGTTCTCTGATTTATTCCATTTAGTTGGGAGGATCTGCAGCACATAAATTTGTTTTCTCACAGGTTGATTATGGGAAAGTATGGAAGTTCCTTCAACCAGCTTTAGATGCAACTGTTTATATCCCACCTCCAATATTTTTCCAGTGTCCAGTTTCTTTTCTTCATTTTCCAGAAGGATTTAGGAAACTGTGATACTGCAGTTTAACTCTCTAAGGTGTTAGCTCATTGGTCTTTGTCATGAGAATCTTCACATTGTCAGGAATCATGTTTTAGGGCTGATCAATGCTGAAAAAGTTATTGCAATGGTAAAAAGCAAAAGTATATTGCAATGGTAGGAAGCTAGGAATAGTGCTACATCATTGTTTATACATTCAAATTGCAGGAAAAATACTCAACAAGTGATTTCCCACTATTGTTCATAATGAGTATCAGGTAATCTAGGTGGAGATAAGTTTAGATAGCTTCATGTGAGCAACAGACAATCAGGAAAACACTAAGTAGACACCATGGAAATTTGCCATGGTCATTGGGGAAGGATCGCTATACAAGTGCCTGAGGATTTACAACTATCTTTATCAATAGAAAAATTTCTGTACTCCTTTCATGGGAGGAAAAGAGGCTGGCACTCATACCCATCATTAGTGAACTGCCACCATTTCAAACAGCAGTAGCAATCAGGATGATAAGCAGCCATCACTTTTGAGCTAATTCCAAGGACTAGCTGCTGGCTGCAGTTATTACAAGTATATCGGCAGCCTTGGCAGTTCTGTACAAAAACAACAGAGCAAACACTGAGAGGGAAGCCACTGCAGTAGCATCTGTAGTCTCTTCTGCCATATACAATATTCTTAGACCAGTCAAGTCCTAGCATGAATACATTATGGCTGCATTCTGCATGATGTTCTAATGAATGGTATTCCTGGCAATCTGTGATGGTGGATATATCTGGCACAGAGCCATTAGTAGCAGAAGTGGTGTACAGGGTCTGCAGTGATTACTGCTGCGTTGCCAACTTCTATAAGACACACAGAGACCTATTTGAAATTTTTTAAAAAATCAACAGTCCGTGACCATACAGCAGGATAAAATATTGCAGCCAGCAATCCCTGTAGAGGAGAAGGTGGCCATCACAGTTTGGTTGTTGGCAACACAGGGCACAGATTTTGAAGTGTATATTAATTCAGTCTAGATAAATGATAATGGTAGAGAGAGATTCTTGTGGAAGTTTGCCTGACTGTGGAGCACATTCTTATCCACACAACAATCATTCTTGGAAGCTACCACAAGGTAGGGCTAACAATTAACACTATCTTGATCCAATGTAGGTATTGTGTGGTAGGGTAATTCAGCTACCATATATAATGGTTAATTAATGTCCAGGGACACAAAATATTACCATAGCAGCTGGGGGGGTGGAGGGTTTTACTGTGTTCATCTCTCTTCTCAATTCTCCAGAATTGGGCAGAGCCTGGTTAGCACAGCTGTGTTTTATACCACTAATGAACAAGGACAGAAAAAGTTCAGGTGGCTGTACTAGGAATGGAAAGTGAAAGGATATTCAGCTAGTGGATATCTTCTGTGTCTGCTGGAAACTTTGTCCAAGGATCAGTGAATGATCAACAAAAGAAAATAAATCCATAAGCATAATGAAAGTGCTAGATTTTACATGAAATTGTGGGCATGACATAAAGTATTACTTGTTCTTTTTCTTCAAGGACAACCTTATGGCTAGGGCTACATTAAATGCTGTTAAAAGTTGCCTAGAATTCAACCATGAAACAAAGTTCAGAATTCAGTGATCTGGTCTTCCACTGTTGGAGGAAGTAAAAATGGCAGCAGAAGGGTGGAATGGACCAGGAACCCTCAGGCAGTATGTGAGGTGCATTGGATCTAATTGGAGTGTTTTATTGAGATAATAGTGCTGGAAATGGTGCAACCTGGGCAGTGAAAGAAAAAGTGCCTTATCATAACGGTGAACTCTACAGCACCAACAGAACACAAGTCAGAGGAGGAAAATTGTACCCTGACCTTACCTGGAGAAAGATTGTTCAGCAAGATATGTTACCCCCAGCACCCAATAACTCTGCATGTGGGAGGAACAAACAGGCAATGCAGTAACAGATGTTTCCATATAAATCTAAATCTATTTTGATCCTTTACATTTTTTTTCCAGATTTGCTCCCTATTTTCTTGTCACTCTGTGATGGAAGGCAATTGTTTTCATTGTGGCACTGCTTATAAACTTATAAGTGGTAGACTGTCCTTGCAGTTAGGAGATCAAGCTAAATGTCTCTTTCTTTCTTCCTACCTGCTTCCTCATGCAAAAGAAAAAAGTGGGGTAGGGATGTTCTTTTCTGCATCATTTGAACAGTGCACATTTAAATCAAACCAATGCATCTCCAGAAACACTGGTTCATAGTTACTCCTTGCTCTTCTCCATTGTGAGAATTTTCCAATCTTTCTCCTGTACCTGGTTCAGCTATAGAAGCATGAACCCAGTGGAAGAGTTGTTGTTGGAATTCAGAACAACCCAGAATAACTTCAAGATGCCACTTCTGGAGGCAGCAGGAAATTGTTTCAATTGAGACAGAGGAAGCTAAAAGGGCAAAGGAGAAAGAAAGGGTCCACTATGGGTATGGCAGAGCAAGGTTTGAAGAGGCACAGTGACAAAAGAAAGGTGACCAAGGAATGTATCCTCCCAAGCAGGGAAAAGAAACTGACACTCCCATCTCAGCATCAATGGAGGAGGCATGCAGATTGGAGGATTCACCGCTTAGGATCTCCTTAGTGCAAAAAGCCCAGGCATTATGCGGTCATATAAAAATTTAGACTGCAATTCTTCACTTTCCAGCCGGTACAGCACGGGAGAGACCATTAGGAGAGCCATTTAGGCTACAGTGCTCATGCTCTACTGCCGTCAGAGAGGTTATGCTCCCGATTCGTAAAACTGTCCTGAAAAGGACCACGCAGATCCTGTCCATTTAAGTTCTTTTGCCGAAGAGGTGGAAGGAAAGGGTTAACATTTTCTGCTGGTTGCCCCGGAAAGGGCCGTTTGCAATTGCTGCTCTTTCCCTGTTGGCACCACTTTTGTTATTTTAGGCTGCACATTCCTTTTCCCTTCGGGGCGGCTCCGTTGAACCCTAAGCAGATTACCAGAGGCGTGTGAAGGACGGGCAGAGGAGGCGCTTTCTGGGGAGGAGATTTGGCTCCGAAGTAGGACGCTAAGCGCCTTTCGCTGCGCTCCTAATTCGATTACCGAGGCAGCGCCAGCGCCAGCGCGCCGGCTGCCCTCTCGGGAGAGGAGGCAGCAGCCGGGAAACCACCCGAGAGCGGCCAAGGCGACCGTGCGAAGATGGAAGCGCCCGAGGAGCTGTGAGGGGGAGAAACGTCTTTTAATCAAGACCCAGTTTCGCCTCTGTTTCCATGGCAGTTATTAGGTAACAGAGACACTGAACTGTCTCCCACAATGCTCTGGAGAGAGGGGTGGGGGGTGGGGAAGAGATTACTCCGGTGACAAAGCTGCGGAGTTCGGGCTCGCAGTTGCTGCCTCGAAGAGGATTTCCAACTCCCGGGATATTCCGCCTTTCCTCGGCCGCCTCTTCTGCTGGCCGTCGTCTCGTTTCTCCTAGGGGAACCTTCAGAACCGCGCTCGCCAATTCGCAGGCAGCGGCTACAGCCACGCGAGGGTATGAACCCTCACCCAGGTGGGCTTCTCACAGGGAGTGAAGCCGACAGGCGGCCGGTCAGGGTCGGGCGCCCCTCAGCCTAGTCCCCATGCCTCTCCGGAGGATCTCCGTAATCCCCGCGCGGGAGACCAGCAGCAATGGGAGAAGTTCCGTAGGAAGAAACAAAGAGAGGAACGCGGAGGTCGAGGTAAGAGGAGGAACAAGCCGGGTTCTGATCGAGCGGTGTGACAAATAATGGTTGAAAGGGCGGAGAGGACGAGGAGGGAGGTGGAAACATCCCCGTGGCTCGACAGGAAGAATTAGAACTGGGAACGTCCCTTCTGTCCAGTGTATGCTGCAAGTGGGTTGAATGCTCTCTTTGGGTATCTTCCTAACAGGGGGTTCTAATACGCGCCCCTCCATATTAGAGCAGCAATAGACTTTGTGGAGGGGACAGTACTTAAAACAGGGTGTGAGTTGTCAGTTTGTTTATGCATTTTGCAGAAAAGGGGCTGCAGAAGAAGATACACACTCTATTGGTTCTGCAGACAATAGATGTTCTTTCTGTAGTTCCAGATGATGGGCTTAGTCAACCAAGCATCTTCTTCATAGACTGGGGGAATGTCTCAGAAGAGGATTGTGTCAAAAGATCTCCATTGCATGGCTAAGCATTCAAACAGTAATATCAGTCTACAAACGTTGCTAAAATATTTTCTGAAATACACATCCCCAATTTATTATTTCTTCTAAAACTTTTTTATCATTCCATTGTTTCTTTTATGAAAGAAAAGAAAATCCTGTCTGATGATCAGGACATTCTAGATTTCTAAGTATCTAGCATCCTATATATTATAAGTACAGAAAGCACATTTTATAGTAATGATTTCAGTTCACCAAGGAAAAATAAATTTTCTAGATGTGATTTTGGCTGAAGGCATTAATAGTACATTGAAAAGAAGCTGCTTGCCTTTATAAACAATGATGCCTTGAAAACATTCCAAACTGACCTTTAACATAAATTTTCAGTTGTGAATGAATGTGGCTGAGAACAAAACAAACAAGTATATTTAACTGAAGATTTTCTACATTTTCTACTGGTGTTCTGTTAAACTCATTTTTCATAGTTTATATGATTTCTTTCTTTCTCACTTTCAGAGAACAATTTATGTAGTAGTATAAAATATCTGATGATTTATTGACCCTTGACTTAAATCTTGTTATTTGGCCCAATAACTAATGATTATTAGTCTTCTTTTCAGTTACAAATATTCTTATGTTTTTCAAAACAATATTTTTCTCCAGATATACCAATTTAATCATGATATTAAAGTAATAACTGTAAAGTATCATATTAGAGTTTTACTGACTAGGAATCAACTTAAAGAAGAAGTATGTATAAGAAAGAAGCCATTAGTAAAAAAATACAGATATGATGCTGATTGGATGAAAAGTTAATAGCATACAATTTACTTATAGGAATAACATATTAATCTGATATCTATGGTGTATGAGGGTCAGAAAATTAGATATTGACCAAAATCCATTACAAAACACCTTTCCTCTCCTCAGATAAAAGTTCTTCCTTATTATTATAATTTGAAAGGAATGTTGATGATATTTAAGCTGCTTCATGATCATACTGTATGATCTCATGGTGAGATAGCAGAAGCAGTTCCAGGAAGATATAGAAACATAATACAACAAAACTTTGAAAGTTAATTTTCTCATTTTTATAGAAATGGCAAGTTTTGATAACTTTTATCAACAAATATATGTGTGGCTAGGCTGTCATATGCTATTTTGAATTTCTTACCTGTTCAGTTGTTTACCCACTGCACTATAAAGATGTTTGTACAATATCACTAAGATTAGAAAACTGAGAAATTCTTTGCATTTTCAATCTAGAATTCAGGAAAGCAATTGAGAGAGGATATAAAAAATCTTTATCCATCCTGAGTGGTTAAGATGTAGGGCTTGTTGGCCAGAAGGTTGGCAGCTTGAATTTGAGACCCAAGCATCATCACATAATGGGATAAGCTCCCATTCCTGCCCCAGCTCCTGCCAACCTAGCAGTTCAAAAACATGTAAAAATGCAAGTAGATAAATAGATACCACCTTTGATGGGAAGGTAACAGCATTCTGTTCACCTTGGTATATAGTCATGCTGGCAACATAACTACGGAAGCATCTTTGGATAACGCTGGCTCTTTGGCTATGAAATGGAGATGAGCACTGCCCCCTAGAGTTGATCATGAGTGGCAGGGGAAACCTTTACCTTTATCTAAAAGTCTCGACTCCCAGATTTTCTGAGAATTACCTCCTTTCTACCCTCAAAATAAAGAAATTATCTTCAAGCAAGATTATAATTTGTATTATACAATTTTCTAAACTGCACCTCAGTTTATTTTTTATGATTTCTAGTTTAGGATCTATTTTTATTCAGATCAAAAATAATACATTAAAAATTATTGCATTTTAATTGTTTTATAGGATGCTTAATTAAAATTAGTGGTTTTAATTTTAATATAGGGCTGAAACTGAGAAGTAATGAGTTGCTTCCCCTCCAAACTCTTATCAGATTGTGCTTGAGGCTATATACTTTTTGGTCCATTTTTTCTCTGTTTTTCTTTATTTGGATGACATCAGCAGATTCCAGTTTGACCAATTAGGAATACTATTTTTTCATCAATATAAATGATCTCATAGTCATTTTTCTTTTTCATGTTTCTATAGTCTTAAAATATATACATATTTAAAATATAAGGGAACATATTGTAATATTCCTGCTCTGATTAGTGAAAGTCGAACTTAGATTTCTGCTTCTTAACTGTTTTTAAACTTGTATCATTAGGACACTCTTTTCACATAAACTTGTTTTACAAAGAAATCTTTCATGCTGAAAATTCCTGGATTATGTTCTGAACAGAGCTTTCTCTAATTTAGTGTCATCCAAATGTACTAAACTTTCAAAAATTGCAATTAGCATATACGTGATGATGAAAATTGTACAACAGTGCATGAATAGAAGCTTGTTATTGGGCAAAATCTAGGGCTTACTTTCTCCAGCATGTTGGAAAGTCTACTGTATTTCACTGAGATCTGAAGAAACTGAAAATATTTATAATTTATGCTTCCATGAAGGACAAATTGCTTTCTTAGAACACATTTATCTGCCATTAAAAATATTTTCATTGGGAACCTCCTGATAACTTTTTTTGAAATCTAGGATACTCTTTAAAACCTCTTCCTGTTAGTTTCTACCTTTACCATGCAGCCTTCTACTTATTCTAAACATAACTGTTTTGACAATTTGTTCCTCAAAATACTTGGGCTAAGTTATTTAAGAATCAGTTAAATACTGTGTATGTTCTCTCTCTTGGTTTCTCTCTCTCTCTCTCTCTCTGTGTGTGTGTGTGTCTGCTACTTATTATACTTGCAAAATGTAGAACATTCTTTGATGGAGTTGAATTAAGAAAATATTAATTGCTGTTCGTTAGTTTATGAACTGCAGCATTTTTTCCTAACTTAATAATGAGACAAAAATCAGTTACTATAGATTGAACACTTTCATGTGTCTTATGAAAAGTAAATTATACATTTCAATATATAAATATTAACAAATTGAATAATGATATAGTTTGAATATAAAGTATTTATTAGAAAGTTAATAGGTCTTGCTAGGTTTAAAACTACACAAGACTTACTATTTAGCAAAATGTTTCTCTCAAAACATTAATATTTTGCATTTGGACCTGAGTGACTGAAAATTAAATTCACCAAAATCCAGCATAAGGACATGTCCTGAAAAATACTGTAACTTATCTTATCCAGCATGCACTAACAAATGATGAAAATTCTTTTAAAATCCTCATTTAAAGTGGGTTGGCTTGATCAAGTAGTTGTCTGTCACCCTAACTTGCCAGATGGAATTGCATTAAATGGAGCCAAGTATTAGTACTCAAATAAAGTTACATAATATAAAAGAAATTATATTGATCAATTTGATTGCCCAACATACAGTATTATGTAATACTGTCACATCAAATGTGACAGAGGGTCCTCAGCATTTTTTGATAATTGTGTAAAACTTGAGCTGCTTTTCATTAAATTCCATTAAGCTGTTCATCAATGCTAGAGGGGTTCCTCAAAGATACATTCCTCCTCCATACATTTCTGAAGAGGGAAAAAATATTTTGATTTCCCAACGTACAGTATTTCAGATTTGCAGTCCTTCTCAGAGGTTACTGAAAGTAAGAAAAAATGTATGAGACTTTAAAAAGAAAATACATGACTGAAATATGTTGGGTAAATTGATAAAGCATTTGGAAAACAATCTTACCTCTTTAATTGGATAGAATGTTAGAATAATTCTAAAAAATATAAACATGTGAATTGATTTGAGGAATGTGAATTGATTTGAGGAACAGTGAGTTTCAAATAATATATGTAGCTAATTTACATCAAAATAATTTGAACTATTAGCTAGTCTAGAAATGAATTCAATGAATTCTTCATTTAAAAGTTTAGTTTTTAAAATAAAAAAAACTTTTAAAACTTTTACTGTCTGATCATTCCAATATGAATAATTTCAGCACATTGGATAGCAGTCAAGATTATTATGTATTTGTTCATTCGCGCAGTCTTGTCCAACTCTTTGTGACCTCATGGATTACAACCCATCAGGCCTCCCTGTCCTGCACTGCCTTCTGGAGTCTACCCAAACCTACGGCCATCACAGTGATTACGCTATCTTTTATCTTTAACCATCTCATCCTCTGCCATCCTCTTCTCCTTTTGCATTGAATCTTTCCCAGCCTCAGAGTCTTTTCTAATGAGTCCTCTCTTCGCATTATATGGCCAAAGTATTTGAGTTTCAGCTTCAGTATTTATCCCTCCAATGAGCAATTAGGGTTGATTTCCTGCAGGATTGACTGGTTTGATCTCCTTGCAGTCCAACAGACCATCAAAAGTCTTCTCCATATATAATTTTCCATTTTTAAAAGAAAAAGTCATTGAAATATATACAGTGAAACCTCGCAAGAAAAGCCTGTTCTTTTCTGGGAGAATGCTCTTAGTCCAAAATGCTCTTAAACTAAAACGAGGTTTCCCATAGGAAACAATGGAAAGTCAGATGATCCGTTCCACGCCCCCAAAAAT
>JANHZU010003828.1:42383-62204 GCA_032468055.1 Acrochordus granulatus
AAGAGATGACATTCCCAATTGTAACTTCTCAAAGTGGAGAGTCATCAATTGAAATGTGTATTTTTCTTCCAAAGAGGGAAGGACAAATCTTACCAGATAAATTAATCATTTCTCCTGGTTTTGAGCAAGGAGCAAAGTTCTTCAGCGTCACTGTCAAGAGCCAGTTGCAAACATTCATGTAGACATAGTCTCTTTTTCAACAATTATGCTGTAATTTCTTACTATCATGTAAGATACTTACTTCCTGATTCTTTCTCCTGCATGAAATTCTTTCAATCCTGAGAAGTCTTTATTAATCCCTTGCCAGTTTCTTCTTCTGGCCAATGGGCAAGCCCTGTCAATAAATAACAAAATAATAGTATTTGTGAAGTTAAACTTAACTTGAAATCAATCATTTATTATTAAAATAACATTCACTTTCTTGAATTTCTTGAAATTTCTTTATTAGATTTTCATTTTCCTTTAAAAGGCTTGCCATATCAGAAATTAATTTTTTATTTGCTGCTTCTGACTAAAATACCGAAATTATAAGAAGCATATGTCAGTCATAGCATTAAAATAAGCCAACCAAGTATTTCAGTAGGAGTTGAGATTGCAGCTGAAAAATGGGGTAGGATTCAAGTCTGATGTAAATCACTTACAAATCTCATTCTGGCATCTTTTTCTGCAGGCTGCTGTGCTATGTTCTCTCTCTCTTCTATTCTCTTTTCTCTGTTCTGGAGACAGACTCTCAAAGACATTTTAACACCTTTAAATACTCAAGTTGAAAGGTCACAATAATATGAAAAATAAATAAAATACAGGGTCTCTCACCTCATAGAAGGCTTTTCCTGCATAATCTATGAATGTCTCCATCAAACTAAGTAAAAATTAAAGTAAAAACTATGGAACATCTTGCTCCTTGAGCTGAAGTTTGCACCCTCCCTTATGGCCTTCTGGAAGGGCCTTAAGACCTGGCTCTGAGAGTTGGCCTGGAGCTCTGGGGGGACTCATCATCTTGGAGGTGGCTGGTTGATCACTAGCCATCCTCAACCTCCTTTTTCATATGTTACATACTTCTTAGCCCACCCCGCTAGTTCTGCCGGGTTTTTTATTTTAATGTTTGTTTTTTGTTAGCCACTGAGAGTCTTTAGATTTCGGCGGCATAGAAATTTAATAAATAAAAACTGAAAAGTACACCAAATATGTGGTGAATAAATTAAATAAACAAAAGCAAATTAAGCTAAAGAATTGCAATGTCAACCAAGTTTGTGAATACGTGAAACATTCATGAAGACATAATCTCCTTCTGAACAATGATGTATTTCTTATTATCATATAAGGTTCTTATACTTCGCAGGTTTTTTATTTTTCTTATATTTTCCGATCTGTTCTTTACAGTGTCTTTTTTTCCATTTCATTCTGCTCCTCTAAAGCTTTTTTGGCAGTTAGCCAAACCCTGTCAATAAAAAATAAAATAATTAGTACTTGTGAAGTTAAATTTAACAATAAATTAATGACATTTTCTTTTATAATACTTTTTTTGAATTTCATTAATTTTCTTTTTCAGCTGTTAATTTTCTTTGGAAAGACTTGCAACATCCAAAGCCAATTTTTCATTTGCTGCTTCCAACTAAAGTATACAAAAGAAGCCTAAGTCAGAATAGAAATAAGCCAACCAAGTACTTCAGTAGGAGTTGAGATTGCAACTAAGGATGGGGGAGGAATCAAGTCTGATGTGAGCCACTTACAGATCTTATTCTGGCATCCTTGTCTGCCAGCTTCCAGGCCATGTTCTCCCACTGTTCCCTCAATTTCTGGAGGCAGTCCTGCCAAAAGAAGACATTTTGAACACCTTTAAGCACAAGAATATGAAAAATAAAACATGGAGGATCTCTTATCTCATAGAGTGTTTTGCCTGTATAATACAGGAATCATTAAACTAAGTAAAAAACTTAACTAAGAAGTATACTATAAATGTGTAGTGAATAAATTTAAATAAGCTAAATCAAATTGTTAAAGAATTGCAATATCAGCTAAGTTTGTGAATACTTGAGACTCATATTGCCACAGTTTTTTCAACAATACATCTTTTTCAACAATACTTAATAATTTCACAGTTTTCTAATATTTTCTTTGTACTTTGTGTTCTCCTTAATATATGTTTTGTACTCCTGAATGATTTCTTTACCACTTTGTATTTCTGGCCAAGGGCAAGCCCTGTCAATAAATAACAAAATAACTAGTACTTGTAAAATTAAACTTAACATGAAATCATTCACTTTTAAAATAATATTCACTTCCTTGGATTTATTGCATGTTCTTTTTCAGCTATTTATTTTCTTTGGAAAGGTTTTCCACATCAGAAGTAAATTTTTTATTTGCTTCTTTCAACTAAGGTATAGTAGTTATAAGAAGCATATGTCAGTCATAGAATAGAAATAAGCCAACCAAGTATTTCAGTAGGAGTTGAGATTGCAACTGAGGGTGGGGGAGGAGTCAAGTCTGATGTGAGTCACTTATACATTTTATTCTGGCATCCTTGTCTGCTAGCTGCCAGGCTATGTTCTCCCATCTTTGTCTGAATTTCTGGAGACAGACCTGCCAAAAGAAGACATTTTGAACACTTTCAAATATTCAAGTCCACATATGCTAGGAAAAATGTTGAAATTAGAATCCCTTTAAACTAAGTTAAAATGTACTATACTCTGAAGATAGACACTCATAATACTGTATAAGCATTGAAATATATAGAAGATCCTATTGCAAACTCTTGGATAAAGAAATTAAATGTATGGTATGTAATAGTTTGATGCCATAATACATGTATAGTCAGATTCAGAGCCAAAAGCAACAGAGATTGCAACCTAGCATTATATTTGGAGTATTTATTGAATAGTGACTGAATATGTTTTGTTTTTGCAGGTATTAAGTACTGTTATTACCTGCAATTTCTCATGCAGTTTTTTTAAAAAAAAACACATTATACAAGAATATTTCAGGTTACAGAGAAAAAAATGTGCAGATTGACTAGTTTACGATTTGAGTCTGATGTGAATCACTTACAGATCTTATTCTCGCATCTTTTTTAGCAAGCTGCTGCTTGTGCTTTGCCATAATTTCTTTTACAATCTTCTCTTGTTCTAAATTGGAGGTCTCAGCAACCGAGACAGCCAACTCTTGAGAAATGCGTTGCTTCAGCTGTGCTGCCAGGGAATCCCTGCAGTGCAAAAACTACATTAGTGTTGCTGCTTTTCTTTACAACATTTGTTTTTTTCTTCACATTCTTTAAGTTCTGGAATAGGAATTTTATACAGCATCTTGAATGCCATATTCTGCTTTGGTTAATGTGATCTCTAGCTGCACTGCTGTTAGAAACAACCCAGCTTCCAACTTAAAAAGAAAACTGGAGAGTTCAGCATGAAGACAGAAAAATTTATTTAACGTTTTTGCAAAGACGGGTGCACCAAGTTCTCGCAGGTACAGTGGACACACTTAAGCAGAAAATAATTTCACAATTATACCCTACTGGCCGGTTGTGCCCTCCTTCTTTTTCCCATTGGATAGGTATTCCAGAGCATACAGCCTATCAGAGCCACCTAATAAATCCTGGCTTAGTTTACATCTACCACTACTCTATTTCTAATTCTTTTTCCCCCCAACCCTTATTTGTAATTTTCCTTTTTTGGCTGTACCTGTGTGTTGTCTTGAGGTTTCATTCCCTCTTGCCAACCTAGTGATAAGGAAGTCGCCTGTAATTTATCTTATCAAGGCCTTCCACAAGTCACTAGGTTGGGTCAACATGTAATAAGTTATTTGGGAGAGGATGTGTGCTTGGTCAGTCTTCAACAAATTGGGAAAATTTCAACAAACTATTTGGGAGGAGGATGTATGCCTCTCAGTCAACTTCATCAAGGTTATAACCTGCCTCCTTTCTGATCTTTGGAGAAAAACATGTTTTTTATTTTCCACAACTGCCAATTTATTTAGCATACGGTATATCATACATGGACTTACAATATATATTAGCATTTAGCCTAGATTTAAAAGATTAAAATGTAATTATTAAAAAGATCTGTATTTAAGTACCAATGTCTATGCCCTTTACCCACTGAAGCGCATCATTTATGAGGAAAAAAAATCAGAAAATGGGCTGGAGTATGCCCTCAGATTGCAGCCTGTCACAATCTGATCTATTGTTTGGCATGGAGCCTGCAGTCTCACTGAGGGGAAAATGCTGTACCCCATTTATATAGTGAATTCTGGCAGACTCTGTGTAAAGTGTGACTGCTATTCAGTGCTGTCCACTGCTGGCAGGGGAAATCAAAAGCTGGCACCTTTTGCATAGGATCTTCTATAAAACATCCTGTAACTTGGATGTTCAGCAACCCATTTGGCTTTTCATTGAGAGTCAGCGTTGAAGTTATTGTGCAAATATTGTGCAAGTGCCAATGGGGGCTTCCTCAATGGATGAACTTAAATATTTAAATCCCAGGAGAGAGATTAGTTATAGACGAATCAAACACTGGGAAAATGGAAATAGGTTTAATTACCTCAGCTTTCAGACTGGAACTTCAATCCACCATCAGAGGAAAAAGCAGATTAACAGAAATGTGAAACCATCAACCTGTTAAAAAAAGAGAATGTTCTGTGTGCTAGTGGGTGATTGTACATTACCACATTACCACGGAGATCTGCATAGCAAGGATACAAGACAGAAGGCAGCTTTCCTTGCAAACGTACAGTCTCCAAGCTATCTCCCCTCCTCTCCTTTTCAATTTTTTTTATTTTTGTGGGCATGACCACATGGAAAAATCTCCACATTAAATAAAAAATTACAAAGTATTAATTAGAAATGCCACACGGTAAAGCAGCGATTTCTGCTCAATCACACACCCCTCAAATCAGTCTTCCTAGATTAAGCCAACCAATTGATAAGGAAGGTTGGCATGCATTGGTAGAAGTGGGTTGTTCATTATTTTTCTGTATTCTCTCCCTAGTGCATCTTGCCTTCATAGGACCAGCAGTGCAATATGGCTCAGAACAAGAAGCTAGTAGATAGGAGTGATTTTAATGCATTTGCTTACGATTGTCATAGTGTCACTGAGTCTGGTGTCTACAGTAGCTTACTAGACTGTGAAGGCAACCTTGCAATGCAAAAATAAATTGATGTCTGCATTGCTAAATGTCAGGCAAAGGTCAAGTGCCACACAGTTGTTGTTGTTTTTTTTGAGGCTCCAAAGATGACAAACACACCAGCAAGTAAAAAGATTTTAAGCTTCATTTTGACTTTAGCTGGGAGATTTAAACAGAAACAGAAAAGCATAGTATACCAAGCAAGAACATAATCTCCTTTCTGCCTTTGGGAGTCCCAGTGGAATGACAGCAGAGAGACCTGAGATGGCCAGTGCCCACAGCACCAGGTCTGTCTCAAAGTTCCAAACTCAGGAGGCAATACCAAGGTCTTTTATCCATTATCTTGTCAAAAGGTTGTGCATTATCTGGTACTCTGCAAAATGTTAAACGTATTGTTTAAAACAGTATTGTATAGATATTCCATTTTTTATGTCACATTAAGAAAAAATGACATTAAAATTGTATTAACCTGTAATCTTGTAACTGCTTATTTTGCAACAGAATAATACAAAAGAACTGGATTTGTATAAGAACTCTAATATGTCAAATCTAGTTTTGACATATTCAAAGAGAGCTTGCTGCTTAAAGGGTTAAAATCCTAGTTTTAGAAGGTTGAAGAGATGACATTCTCAATCATAACTTCTCAAAGAGGAGAGTCATCAGTTGAAATGTGTTGTTTTTCTTCCAAAAAGGGAAGGACAAACCTTACCAGAAAAATCGTTCATTTCTCCTGACTTGAGCAAGGAGCAAAGTTCTTCACTGTCACTGTTGAGAGCCAGTTGCATTCTTATGTGTTGGCTCTCTTTTGCAATTTGCAGTAAAAGGAAATTGATGAGATAAAAAGCTAAAGAACTGCAATGTCAACCAAGTTTGTGAATACATGAAACATTCATGTAGAAATAGTCTCTTTTTCAACAATAATGCTTAAATTTCTTACTATGATATAAGATATGTACAGTTCTCAGTTTACTTATCTCTTCCTGATACTTTCTTCTTTTGCATATAGTTATCCTGCTCCTGAGAGGTCTTTATCAATCTTTTGCTTGTTTTTTCTTCTGGTTAATGGACAAAACTTAATTTTAGCTATAAATGGGAATTAGAGCTTTCCCTTTAAGGTTAAAAAATTTGAAAGACTATAGTGACTCTTGTTAATATAGATGATGATAATATAGAAAAATCAACAAGTGTAAATAGAAATACTATTTCTCATAATGGGAAAAAAATAGATTTGAATAAGATGGTGATATAAACTTTAACAAAGAGATTTAATTTGGTCCTGTTTCAATTGGAAACAAATTCAAATTGCTTCTGGTTTTTATGCTTGAAATAGAAAAAAACGAAAGTTAGAATTTAATTTGATGATTTAATAATTGTGTGGTTATAGAAATGGCTTGTAATAACTATAAAAGGTAATATAAAAAGCTGAGGCTGTAAACGTATTAATTTACTGTATTGGAAAAAGTCAGAATTCAACACTTTTAAATCCTGCGCTTCCCCCCTTTTTCCTAACCTTTATTTTCATTGTATTTTATGTTATAATAAACTTTTTAAACAAGTGCCCAAAGGTTACAAGAATATGAAAAATAAAACGCAAAAGATCTCTAGTCATAGAGGGCTTTGCTGCATAATACAGGAAAACCACCATTATAAAACTAAAGTACATTAATCCAAAGCAAACTACACAAAACTATTCTGAACTAAGCCCTAAGTTATGCAAATGCTGGGAAAATTTTAAAAAATCGTGAAATCCAAACTACTGATCCTTGATCACTAAAGATCGGTATATTCATCAAACACAGGTATAACTAGTAAAGACAAAATAATCTAAAACAGTTATATGTATTACCTCATAGGTGAATTTCCTAACACAATAGAATATGAATCCTACAATCATCACAGCAATATAGTGAACTTTTTTTATCAGAATAGGCACAAGTAGTTCTACAATTGCTGATCTGTAAAAAAAAAAAAACAATTTCAGAGATGCACAGATTTGCCAAGCTATCAGGTAGAGAAAGGAACATATTTGAAAGTAAGTTCATCTACCTTCCGCCACTGTTGAAGAAGCACAATATGTATCACATAGCATTCACAAAAAGTCCCCTGCCCCGGCCCCCAGAAATAATAGGCACAGGAATAAGTCTCACATCTTTACTTAAAAAGGCTTTCAAACAGAACTCTATTAGCAATTGTACTCCCTCACGCCCAAAATACCCAGCTTAAGCAATTTAAATTAGAGACAGTTCAAGTTGTAAACAAGGCACTAGAACAGGGGTGTCAAACTCAATTGCACAGGGGGCCAAAATCCAAAACACACTTTAGGTCACGGGCCGAACAGGATAAACGTTTATTGAACACACTAAAACTAAACTTTTAAAACTTTAAAACATTTAAAACTTAACTTTTTTGAACATAAATATGAATAAAAACAGACAGGAATATTATTCCAGAATAAATCAACTCAAACCTTAAATAACTTATAATATTTTGCTCTCCATAAAAATATATTCTGTCTAAATTATACAAGTTAGAAATAAAGTAAACAATAAAAGAACCAACATTCAAATTTCTTTACTCATGTCATTTTATATAAAAAATAAACTTAAATTTTAAATATCCCAAAAGATTTTGCTCTACATAAAAATATATCCTGTCAAAATTATATACGTTCTTTAATTACGGCCACATTAGCTCCACAAATGAGACACACGGGTTTACTGGCAATGTCAGTAAACATATACTCAGCCTCCCATCAGTTTTTAAAGGCTCTGTTTTCAGAATCAACTTTTCTCTTCGGCATCGTGAGGACTAGCTTCGCAATAACTTGCAGCATCATAAGCTAGACTTGATTAACGCGGGAAGAGTTTGGCAAGGCAGCTGAAGCGCTGCATTATGGGATCTGTAATTTATTGTGTTACCAGCGCTTCATACCGCCGGGCCATTAAGAACAATAATATATAAAATGATCTCGCGGGCCGGATATAATGACACGTCGGGCCAGATGTGGCCCGCGGGCCTTGAGTTTGACACATATGGTGTAGACACATGAATTCTGGCTTTCTGGACAGCGTGTCTGGCATGAAATTCTTTGCGTATGGAATATACTTGATAAATCAAAATATGAGAGAGTGATGTAGTGCCTTGCAACATCTATAGATCTGTGTGGACTTCTATGGGCCAGCAAACTCCTTCTAGGAAATGGTGCCAATTTTGAAAGGCTGCCTTAACTACTAAGAGTTCCTTGTTGAACACATCATATTTTCTTTCTGGCACTGTTAGAGTTCCGCAAAAGGAGGCACAAGAGAGTAAACCTGACCCATCGTTAGGAGTTTCTTGTAAAAGGACAGCTCCAGTTGTCACATCCGAAGCATCTGTTCGAACTATTAATCATCTTGATGGGTCTGGGTGTTGTAGAAGTGGTTGGTGCATGAAAAGCTGTTTTAGCTCCTTAAATGCTGCTTGCAGTGCATCTGCCAGATAAACCTGGTCCCTTTTTTCAAAAGTGCATGAGAGATTTCACTTTATGGGCGAAGTAGGGAATAAAATTCCTGTAAAATTTTTGCAAAACCTAAGAAACTTTGCGGCTGCTTGATGTTCTTGGGAGCTTGCAATTCTAGTATTGCTTGCAAGACATTTGGATGTCCTCTGTGGAAATACAGTATCTCAAATAATCCACTTGCTTGAGATCAAAAGCACATTTTTCTAATTAAGCATAAAGGTAATTGTCTCTTAGACTGATTAAAATCTCCCATATATGGATGGTGGTCATGTTAAGCCTCATCTTCAGAACAGACTAAAACATCAACCAGATAAATCACCACAAACATGTCAAGTAAATCAGCAAAAACCTTGTTCATGAACCTGGAAAACATTGGCCCCACATTCACAAGGCTGAAAGGGATAACATTATATTTGAATTTATAGAATCTCACGTCAAATGCTGTCAGATATTCATAGCCTTCCTTGATTCTGATGAAATGATAAGCATTGTGAAGGTCTAAGTTGGTGAAAATGCATGCCTTCTGCAACCTATCCAAAAGGTCTGATATTAGAGACAGTGGATAATCATATGTCTGTCACTAGTTTTACTTCTGCGAGCTGCAATCCCTCTCTTGTGGGCTCTCAACATATACCCTGACACACTGCAATAAAAGCAAAGCTATAAATCTCTAAGCCTCTTTTCTCTCAAGCTGCTAGGAACCTTCTGGTAGAATTGGCATGGGCTCCTCCCCAAGGTCTGCTGCTGCAGGCATTAGGTAAGAAAAATGAGCCTGGTTAGGTAAAGACACTTTGGCCAAAAGTGGTATGTATTTCTTTATTATAAAAATAATTATAATAATTATTATAAAAATAAGACGAGAATAATTAACTACAGAGCTGGTATATCTGGCCCAGAGTCTGAAGGACCCCATAACTGATGAGTTCAGCTCCCATCTGGTCATTCAACCCCACCTGAAATGTGCAATTAATGATGGCTCATTCCAGTTGAAGTCAGCAGCAACCAGTTTAAACTCAGCTATGTAATCTCTCACCCTTCTTCTGCCTTGGCTGTGACTTCCCTTATGAGATCCCCAAAATAGCTTCTGAAACTGCCCATAAATTCTGGTAATTTTCCATTATGGGATCCTTATTCTCAATGAAATAGGGCCCATTGTGCAGCTGATGCTGTTAAAGGCTCAAAATGAAAGAAATCTAGCCTGATCAGTTGGAACTTCCCAAGGATGGGTGCCCATAAATAACTCACATTTATCAATAAATGTCCTCATCTTCTCTGCTTCACTAGCGTACTTTGGCCCCTCTGAATTATTGTCTGTAAAACTTGGCCTGGCATGGGAACTGGAACAGGTGGATTTGGTAGCGCTGCCTCCCCCAGTGCAGCCTGCATCTGTTGCACTAACTGAAGTACAGTAGCAGATAAATTCTGAATTTTGTTCTCCATTCCATCCTGTGTTCTCCATTCCATCCTGCTCCTGTGTAGAACAGCTTCTAAGGTTGTCTGTCTGCTAGTCCACCTACTTGTTGAGAGTCAGAAGCCACATTCAAATTCCTGCATGTCTCTCAACAAAAGAAAAACAAAATAACTTTTGCTTTCTTCCTTTTTTTCTTTTTTGGAGAAGGAGAAATTAATGTTGGGATGAAAGGAAATGAGACAAATGAAATTAATTCTAATCTACTTCTTTAATGACTCTGCATGCTTATAAGAATTTCTCCTTCTGAGTGCCAAAGCTCTTGATCCTGGCTTATATGTAACAGTCTTTCTGTGGGATGCCCCTCCTTCGTTTGATCATGCATAATAACTCAAGGCTGATCCCCTTTTTGCAAATGGTTTAGTCCTGGTTTCCCCCAAAAATTCCTAGTGAATCCTATTGCTCATAATTCCAGAAGCAGATGCTGCTATCTGTGGGAGATTTTAGAGTAATTTGTAGGATGTGTTTGAAACAGTTAAACCCACATTTCAGAGAAACACCCCTACTCTTACCCTCTCAGCAGTATTCCTACAGGCTGATAAGTCAAAAGCCTTAATCTGTTATACGCATTTATAAAAAATCCTTATATGGCTAGTATTATAAGTATCTGAATAAGAAGACTAGATAATGCCAAGTACAGAAATGTCAGGACCTGGGAAGAAGTGCAGGTGGGAGCACTAGAATGTAACGGTAAAGTCAGGGCTGTAGCCACTGCAGAGGGTGCATTCACCATTTGGGGAGAATGAATATTATGTATTTCTAATGAAGCTTATGTACATCCAAAGACTATTTTCTTTAGCCCTAACCTGGAATTCGGAAAAGGGGGCTTATATAAGTAATCATGGGTGTGAGAAGGGGACTATGAGTACAATTTTTATGACTGTTAAAATAAATGTTAAAATAGGAACACTATTTTGAGAGTGTTCAATTTTAAACATGCACACACAGATCTTCTGAAATTGAGAAGAGAGTACTGAAAAACTATATTTAAAATTATAAATATAATCTAAATATTATTTTTAGTAATTTTAAAATGGCTACTACAAGTGATGCTTCTTTCTTACAAGATATTATATAATTCATCCTACTACTGAGATATCAGAAATTCCATTTCTTTGGGAAGAAAGATAAGAGACTAACTATTTCTGTGCTGTACCTTTATTTACACATTTAATACAGGTTAAATTTAAGATGATTTACTAGACTCTTCTTTTAATCAGATTTCTAGAAAAACCAGTACTGCTATACCTCTAACCACAAATGCCATCTGCTCATCAAGCATGAGTTGTGAAACAAGGAGAACCCCAAGATTACACAATGGTTCATGGCAATGTAACTACATCCAACACCAAAAACAGCATAGTCCTGGAACTACTAATCCCAAACATTCAGAGCTATTCAGTCATCCCAGGGTTTATCTTTTTGCCCAGACCCCTGTAGCCTCCAGTCATCCAGAAATGGAATTCTTCCCAAAGAAATGGATGAGTTGTTCACATCATTGCTTAATTCACCCAGGATAGAGATATAATTGGGTATTATCAGCAGAAGAAAGCATCAAACCATGTGGCACATGGGAACCAGCATAGCATTGTATTACTAAATATAAAAATAATGTAGGTTTGTGAGATAGTACATTTACCTTTGGCCAGCTGAATGCACACTTTGCCTTTTACATGTTGTACAATTCTGTTAATATATAATCTTGTAATATTTTTTTCTCTAGCAACATTGGAAAATATCATAATTTAATAATTTCAGATTTTATTTCCAATTTTTGATTTTTACCTTTTCAGTTTTGATTTCAGTTTTCGATTTTGATTTTTACCTTTAGAATTTTTTTCTCAGGGATCTTTTTTTGTTTTTGCTTTATGTTCATAGACATTTACTATATGTTTTATCTCTGTGGGGGAGATTGGCAGTTTCTAAACGTGATAAATTAAAAAAAATTAAAAATGAATTTAATTTCACTGTTTTAGTTTTAGTTTTAAATTTACTAACAATGCATTTCTATAACAAATATTTAATATTTGAAAATGAAATACAACTAATTTGGACACTTCAAATTAAAAAATAGGTATTGTAAAAGCTACACTTTAATTCTAGATAATTCATTTGTTAAGGATTCTTTGATTTCAGAAGTTGTTGAATAATGCTGTTGTGCATGGCATTCACTTAACTGTTACAGAGAAGAAGGATCAAAGCAATAATTTTCTGTTAAAGTAAATATAGTGGGAATTAATGACAGATAGTATTTAAAATTGTGTGTTTTCAGAAAGTTATTATATTTTGACATGCGCTATAATAAGTTTCTAGGCAATTAATTAGAAATGTCTGCAGTTCAGGGACTTTTCCAAAGACAGTGTTTCTTCATAACTTGAAAAATAGCTGTCTTAGTCTCCACAGACACAAAGGAGGACCAGATGTCCTCTATGAAAGGAAGGAATCCTTTCACTTCCCAAGGAGGAAATACAGTGATTGCCTATTGAGAGGCAACAAATGGCCTTGCCAAATGTAGTAAAAGGGGTACATTTTCTTTTAGTGCAACTTCATAATATATAAAGTATTTTTCACATGTATCTATTGTGTTGTTGAGTATTTCCTGAATATATGCTTCTCTGTACAGAAATTTTAAGACAGGCAGTAATGGACTGTATGCATTATTGTTCCCTGTGCTACAACAGAGTCATATTGTTATATCATTTCATTTTATTCCAAATAAAATCCTCAATAGATTTCTTTTAACATTTATGTTTGCAATACAGTCAGAACTGTGGCTGGCAATATCATTTGTTACCAAATGATCAGCTGGAAAAAATTATAGAGCTTGATGAAACAGCTGCTTTCTCTCCTGGCCCGTTGCAGTCAGAGTCTCATTCTGTCTTCTTTTCTTCCTTTGTATATTACCAAAGGTCTCTTACCATAGACTCAGTCCCATTAAGTAGAGCAGACCATTAAATTAGGTTCAGAGGAAGCTATAACTACCTTTACTGAGATTAGCTATAATAACAGAATCTTGCAGATCTGATTGTGCTTCTTCATATAGTTCAGTGAACAGGAAGTCATTAGGAAGTGATTTAGAAGTCATCTGACTGAATATTATCTCATAGTTCTGGACTTAAAAAAGTACTATACTTTGATTTCCTTTGCCCAGGCAATGGAGCCTACGTAAAATTATCAAGGTCATCTTCTGTACTTACATCTCAGCAGTAAATCTCAGACCTCCAATTGTATGTGGCTTAACTAAACTGCAAGACTTGAACTCAGCAAAACCTTGAGTAGACATATGAAAAAATAGACTACCTATTTTTTTTTACTGCAAACTAAAATAAGGCGATATTAAACAGTTGGTTGCCAGTTATCATGAGGCTGTAATTCCTTCTTACTATATACCCACAGCAGCTGCTTCAGCTTCTTGTCTTTCCCGCATTTCAAAGAATCTCTGTCCTGTGCTTCATGGCCTTGAAATTGAGCAGTTGTTAATGTAACTGGCTGTCACCTAACCTCTCACAGATTTTGATGTTTTGTTTCTAAGCATACACAAGAAGGCATACCTGAAGCTGCATAATTTTTAATATAAATATTCCAATATTTGTTATATTGTAAAGACAGGTCATATAGAAATGTTACATGTATTTGAAATGAATAGTCAGACATCTTAGATTCAGATTCAGTTACCTGGAAGTAAGTAGGCCTAATTCTGCAAAGAAGCATAGCATTATGCTATCAAGATAATGTGACTATAACAGAGTTCATTTCCAATAAATGTAGATTTCATTTACTTCAAAATGTAGTTTTCCTCACTTAGGCTGATAGCACAATTTAATTAGACATTTTCAATAAGGACAAAGCTTATATTTAAATGTAAGTGCTTTATTGCAGTATTGTATGCGAAGCTTTTTGCCTGAGTATTTTGTCCGCTGTGTGTATTTAAAATAGTTAAACTTCGATATACCCACAGCAGTTGCTGCTTCTTGTCTTTCCCACATTTCAATGAATCAGCTTGCATTGTTGAACTACAGAAACATGAAGAATGCCATTGTTTCATTTATTGGGGACTTGTTTCTTAAATGAACTGCTTATGATTGATATGAATTCTCCTCTGTCTTGAAAAGTTTATTTATGCACAATTCAAATATGTATAATTGCATGCCCAGAGACATATTTGTAAGAAACCAAAGATACTGTTGTTTCAGGGAATGTAAATTATTTTCAGAATTTCAGAATTTGAAAAGGGATAAGTGGAAGGCGAAAATGTTGGGCTGGTGCCAAGCGATAGCTCGTAATCCTCACAGACTCCCAAACAGCACAAGAACCCCCGAGGTCCCAGGTGATGCTTCACATATCTCTGCCTTGGTGAGTGGAAGTTCTATTTCATGTTGATGGCTTGTACAAAAAATCCTAAATCACCAATCCTTGAAAATTCCTAGTGTCATTCCCTCTTCCCAAAAGCAAGACTCATGCAAATACTGTACAATATTTGTAGCTACTTTTACTTTTTTGGTCCTTTGTGTTTAGTTCTGAATGCATTGCAGCTGTTCAGGTTTCTAATGTTACCATCTTTAATTCATTTATTTTGTGTTTCCTTCTCCTGCATGTGAGGGCTGATAACATTTTGTTTTATAGGGGAACAGATGCTTTGTGATGTGCTTTCTTAAGTTTGTAAATAATATTTACCCTTTTAGTCATTTTGGAATATTGACAACATATATAGCTTTCTGGATGTGTTTTACTAGTCTTTTGTGCATGATATGAGTTGGAGGGTCTTATATAAAGAAACTCTTTTGCTTGGTTGTAAATTTACCTGTGGTATGAACAAAAGAAAAAAATTACAAATAACTTTCTTTTTTTCACATTTTTTGCATGCCCTAAATTTTTTCAGGTTGAGAACATAATAATGCATGTCAGAAGAGTTACATTTTATTTTTAAGTAAACTGTGTCAGAATGAGATATATTGTTTCCAGTTAAAAGATATTTGTTGAAATAATGTTTAGAAACTAAACATTATAGTGTACATACTGTGCAAAGAATATATGTCAAAATAAAAATTACAATCTAGTTAGCTTAAAGATTTTTTTTTTGCAATCTAAGTAATCTATCCACTTGATGGATGCTTACAATCTCTTAGCAGCCATGTAACAGAAAAAGGGAGTGGTCCTTCTATTTCATTTTTATATTATTTCCATGGAAAATTCACAAAATGTCTCCTACTTTTTTCAAGATGTTTTGCTACTGCCATATTAACCTGAAAATCAAAAATCAACCATAACAAAACAATAATCTCATTTTTATTCTGATTTTCTCATATACCTATACCGCTTAGAATCTTTGTTGTTATTGTTGTTATCATCCATCTAATTAGCTCAAGGAATTTTATTGAATACTTAGAAGTATTTCTTCAAGTTGTATCCTGACTTTAATACTATATTGTACAGTAGTACTACATAACTATTTCAATAGAAATTTTTGAATACTCATATGTAATCACTTCATTTGCTTGCATTTCTTTAAAATGAAGTTTGTTGTATATAAGAACTATTTCTAATGATTATTTTAAGATATATAATAGGTTTATTATTCATTTTGTAAAATTTTACAATGTAGGATATATTAAGATATAGATCTTTTTACCAACTCAGTATTTTTGTCCAGAACAAAACCCTTAATTCTTACCATAATTCTTATGTTAAAATGACAGAAGGTTGCTGCTTCAATGGTATGTCACTTTCTTTACTTTACCTTGAACATTTGTAGTGTTTTATATGAGGCTGGCACATCAAGTCATGCATTACTAAAGACTGACAAGAGGAAACATTTAGAACATAGAACAAGAAATAAAAGAACAGTCCTTCAGTTAAGAAACATGGACTTGAAAAAATCAAAACAAGTGAATAATGATTTAAAATAAGGTTTTTCAACTAAGAAAAGTGATACTACAGAGTATGGAAGAAAAGCAAAGGCAAGCTCTGGAGATGTATTCTAAATTCTTGTTCTTATGAGAATATTTTTTTTAACCTCCTTAATCAGAAAATTTAGCCAGCACTCACTTTGAAAGATGGCTGATCAGTCCACTTTTTTCAGAGTTTGGAAAGTGAATTTTCATCTCCTCCACTTACATATGCCATACATTGATTGCAGATCAGTTAATGCTTGAGGACAGATGACTGTGCAAATGTATATCTTTGGCTTTTTGTATCCTGGAAGCTATAGAAAAATAAGGGAAAATGTATGAAGAGCAAAAATTATGTATGTGGTTATTTTTCTACTCTTTTACATGTTCATCTCCCACATTTTTTCCTCTTTAGGGAATGTGTTCCTCATAATATTGCTTTCCATTTTGTTTGCGTTCTTCAGGATTCTTGAAATACTGATTATGAAAGTAGAGACATAAAGGAAAAAAGTATGTGTGCTGATTCCTACTGAAGCTGTGTAAAAACTAAAATGGTGAAAGATGTTTGAAGTAAAAAAGGAAACATGAAGAAAAAAAGATGTGTTCTCTTCGTTTCATCTTTGTCATTCTTTGTCTTGTTTTCAGATAATGTAGACAAAGTTTCTCATAAACATCAGTGCTACTTACTTTCTATAGCGGTATAAATTTATCTAATCTCCTCTCTTTCCTTTTTGAGAAAAGTTGATGAAATAGTGATTGGGTTACAGTTCCAAAAGATCCTGGTGGATATAGATGATCTAGACCTTTTAGGTTTCAGACTGGGCATAGTATTGAGTCGGTATCGATTATACCTCTCAACCTCTGGTAGCACCTGGTTCTGCTTGATCTCTCGACAATTTCTAATACCATTGACAAGGGAATTCTTCTGGTCAGTTGAGAGATATAGTGTTTTCCTCTTTGTTTCTGGTCAGCTCCATCTATGTTGGCAGAGAGAGAGCCAGCAAACCAAAAAAAGTAACAATAATATATGCAAAGTGAAGAAGAACCTACTGAACTCAAAGAGTTCTGGGGTCACCAGTAAAACATCATTTCAATGGCACTAGAAAAGACAGTGTCAAGAAATACCTATGTGGAGAGAGTTTCTACTAATAACCAAGGGAGTAGATATCTGACTGAACTCTGACCCCCACTTCCTCATTTGAGATGGTGGGAAGAAGAAACAATACTGTAGAACCTATGTGGATAAACTAAAGAGTGTAAGTGGCCACAGGTATGTCACATTAATCTGATAATCCTAAACCTCCAGGGAATAATAATAAACTCCTGCCTTCCTGCTAATAGATCATAGATTTGCTTCATAATTCAAATGCATCTTACCTTCCTATTTCTTTTATCTATTATAGTCTCAAATGAATTTATGTCTCCATGACTGAGTTATCACATATGAACTGTATGAGTACATAGCTGCTCCATAGCTCTGAAATTTTATATTCCTATGTCACAGGTTCTTTTACATATACCCAGTCAGTGGCTCCAAAACCCAGAAAGCCAACACAACTTTACCTGGTGTCTAGACAACATACTCACAAATACTCAAAGGCTAGTACTCATAGTTTATTATACCACTCTTCCTAAATTCTACTGCAATTCATGTTTACCACTTCTCTTTGTGAGCCTTGCTTTTGGAGAACACGCCACTTCAGGCTATTTTAGTTTTTCAAATGAACACAAATCACCTACCCACACACTGACACCACCATACCTTGCTCTGCTTTTATAGCCACATGTTGCTGAGTTGGCCAGAGGGAGGTCTTAAAGGGACAGGGTACCATCATCCCAGATGCTGGCCAATTTGCAGGATGCCTATCCTCTCACATTCTAAAAGGAAGCCATGAGCATGAACAAGTTTAGTAGATCTTTCCCATTTTTTCCCGAATCTGCATTTCGGAATAATTACAAAAGACCAGCATAGTATTAAGCTAAAAGACTATTTTTCTCAATAATTTGCATCAAAATGGGAAAATTGGATGCTTGTTCCTTTCTTTCATAAACAACATGTTTCTAGAATCTGAACTGTAAGAATTCTATCATGATGAGGAAAGCCAAAGTTTGTGAGATTTTTATAGGACAGACTGTACCAAATCAGCCTTTATTGTTTCATGACGTATTCACACAACAGTCCTAATTAATCTGACATGAACTGCTTGATCTAAACTGGCAATTACATTTTCACCCTTCCACATTACATATTAGATTACTTTGTTTTTGAAATATGAAAAAAACCACCAAACGTTAATGTTATCTGTTCACCCAGATCTGTTTATATGTCAGTAAGATTTCCCAAAAGTTCTGATTACAGATTGGCAAAAATTCAACAAATTCAAAAATGGAGATTCCTTTTTCACAGAACTGAACTTTCTTATCTAACATAGTTGATAAATAATTCAGAAATAATGGTAAGCTGTGCAGAAAATGAGTGAGCTGCGACATTTGGGTATAGGAAAAACTATTTTCCTTATAAAATTGTAAGTTAGTTAAATTGGGCTAAAACAAATCTGGGTATCGGTTTTTGTGCTACACTGAAGTAAATCCTGATTAGATCCAGTCACAGTATTCTGCACACCTTCTGCAGTGATATCAAAACTCACTTGTAACCAACTTGAAGTAATCACTTTTCAATTTTATTTAAATATTAAAAACTTGCTGAATCAGCTCAAACTCTAAGTATTTGCTCTGTAAAATCGATTTTTCTTCTAGAGGCTTAGTAATACAAAGAGACCAAATATAAACTTGAATTCGGACAACTGCCCATTACTAAGAAAAAGGTAAGTCTCCATTTGCCTCCTAGCCATATTTTCAGTTAATCTTAGTCAACAGAACCCCTTTTAATGTAGATTATTTATTGAATAAAATAATCTTCCTTTTAAGTGAATAACTTGCTTATATTTCTGGATTATTCCATAGTAACAAAGATTGACAAAGATACACAAATTTCAGAAAAGCTGAAAGACTGTTTTCCACACAGAATTGTAAGACAGTATTCTTACAAGGCTGAGATTATTTTCTCTTCCAAATCAGTCTATATGGATAGTGCTTTATAAATATTTAAAGAAACTGGAATTGTATAGAGCAATGAAAATGATCATGGGGTGGAGACAGAGAAGTGCATATGGTCTCCATCTTGGTCCCATCTTATTAAACAACCTTTCCCCAATATTCAGATTGACTGAATAATCAGATTATTCTGAAGTTTTTAAAGATTGACATCTTCTCATGCCTGATGCTACTATTGACAATTTAATGTTTTTAAAGTACAATTATTACTATATTTGTAATTTTAATGTGTATATTTAGTATGTTTTGATTGTAAACTGCCAGAAATCTTTTTTTAAATTCTATATTTGATTTATCCTCTAACATATTTCCATTCTTGTTTTCTCCCAGTTTTCTCTTGTAATATGTTTCTGTATTTTTAATTATCTTCAAAGCTTCTTTTGCCCTTTTTCCACAAAAGAAAAAAAAAACAATAGTACTTTCTCTCCTTCCACTTAAATGTTTTCATCTCTGGAGTATCTTTTATGTTTTCTATTTTGCCCCCACCTCCTTTATTCCAGCATTCACTTCCCAATTATCTTGTTCTCCTGCAATGGAATACGTGATTTACATTAAACTAATGCTTTTTTTTTTTAACTCCAACAGTACCTAATACATTTCAAATATTTTATATGATTTTTAAAATGAAGCTTCTGCAAGACTGTTCACAAAATATTTCTCTTAAAAAATAAAATATAATCTCAATTAACTTTTAACTCCTTTCTTGTTATTTTATCTTTTCCTTCTTTCATAATGAA
>JANHZU010003828.1:75875-86439 GCA_032468055.1 Acrochordus granulatus
AATATAATGCTTTCTTGATGACAGTGTATGAACCTGCAACAAAAGTAACTAAGTGGGATGGTTTTGAATTCTCTTCTTGACAGCAAATAAGACAGCATTTTATCATGAGGATAGCTTTTGTTACTAGAATATATGGATTAGTCTTCCCCAATTGCTTTAGCAAGGAATATTTTGTTTCTGGATAAGGAGAGGACAGGAGATTGCCCAGCATGTATTCTGGCAGCTGCTTCTCATGAAGAGACTGTAGGACAGGGGTTTTCTGGCAGTTTGAGCACTGGGAAATCAGCCACCTTGCTTGCAACCATGGCAGAGTCTTTTAAAGAATAATAAATTTGCAAAATTCATTTTCTAATCACTTTCAATTGCCTGTTAATTATTCTAAAACTACTAAATATCTATAGAACTACAGTTTTGAAAAATCTCCATCAAATAAGTTTATTTATCTTCAACTCTGGACAAAAGAAAAATTAATTACAAGCTAAGAAAGTCTATGTAAAATCCTGGTAATCCAGGTCATGATTTTATAGTATAATTACAAAAAATTTTGCAAAAACTTTCTCAAAAAAGGCAACTAGACTTTTATTATTTGATGTAATTAATAAGAAGTTTCATCTCCATTCACGGAACTTTCCCAATTCTCAGTGGAAAAGAGAGAGATTGGCAAGAATTTATAAGTTTTTCACCTAGCAGGCTACAAGACATACAAATACACAAAAGTTCTCACATAGAAAGCTAACAGGATAATAAAGTACAGAATGTGGAACTACAGATGACAGGCTAAGAGAATGATTTATTGGATAGACAAAAGAAACTGCTTGAAGTTTTAAATATTAAAAGGGAAATACAAATCATAAACCAAGAGAATGATCTGCAAAAATGTTTTCTTATTGGATCTACAAAAGAGACATATTTAAGCTGTGAATGCATCTGTATAGTGGAATAAAGAAGAATTAAAGAGAAATCAAATCCTATGACAATATTTGATTAAATTAAAGACCGTTAGAAGTAAAAAGAAAGAATATAAAATTGATTTATTTTATCAAGGTTAAAATAAGACTTTTTTTGGAATTTGAAAAATCTGGTAATCCTTTACAGACTTTTTGCTAACACTAACATGAAAAATTGATGTTTTATGGATTTCCTTATGTTATCTATATGCAGTGGTATATAGGCTGAAGAGAAGTCTGTTTAACCTTCAAGAAATTAATATTTATTTATACTTCTTGTGATGACGGTTGGAATTTAGTTCATTATATATTTCTTTTCTTTTTTCTTTTCTTGCACTGAGATTTTTCAATTCTCTTCTCCTTCTCTAAGTTTATTTTGTATTAGTTTTTACTATTGTAATTAAAATTCTTCATAAAAGTATATTTTAAAAAACCCAAAAAATGAACAGTTCCTGCCATTTTGTTGCACTATCACCCAGACATATAGTCTGCAATTGCAAATGATAACCTGAGAATAGAAGAAACAGATGATATTTCCATACTGGAAATTGAGATCATCTAATGAAGTGGCAGGATGTTAAGTCAGAAAAGCACAGTTAATGATTAGCAAGCAAACATGGTATTAGACAGTTCAAATTGTTAAATATATTAAAGTTTCTGAGTGATTCAAGATCAGTGGAGGTTAGTAGGCATGGACATTATAATTCAGGGAGGAAGACCATACAGTGTGGGATCATTTAACTGATGCAGATACCCAGAGGCAGAAGAGGATCCAAAAGCCAAGAAGAAGATCAAATTTCTGCTAGCTTTGTTTTATTTATTAAATTTATATACCACTGAATTAAAAAATTACTCTCGGCAGATTACAATAAAAGAAATAATAAAAAACAATTAAAACAGTTTAATAAACCTTTAAAATATACATGGGGGAGGTGAATATTAAACCACCAACCACCTCCAAGATGATGTGTCCCATCAGAGCCCCACACCAGCTGGCAGAGCCAGGTCTTAAAATTCTTCTGGAAGATTATAAGGGTGGGTGCAGTCCTCACCTCTGGGGGCAAGATGTTCCACAGCAGAAAAGGCTTTTCTTGATCCCATCAGCTGAAATTCCTTCACTGACAGAATCCGGAGGAAGTCTCTTCCTCTGAATCTGGTTGTTTGGGACATCCCCATTGGGGTGAGATGGTTCCTCAGATAACCCAGTCCCATGCCACAAAGGGCTTTAAAGGTCAGAACCAACATCTTGAATTGCACCTGGAAGCAGACTGGCAACCAATGTAGCTTGTGGAATAAAGGTGTTACATGGTCATTCTGTTGGCCTCTATGTTCATCCACACTTCGAAGTTGGTAAAACTTAGGTTTATTTAAGTTTATTTATCAATAATCCTTGATTAAATCTTTAGGGAATTTAATAATGACTACACCCTTAACAATAACTTAATATAGGTATACTGACATAGTAAAAGAAGTGTAGAGAAAAATAATTTTCCAGAAAGTATTTTTTCTGGATAGTGAGAATGTTAAACAACTTATAATTACAGTAAATGATATGGCTACACTAGATCTTGTTGCTATTACAGCAAATGCCATTTGTAGAGTACACATACTTTGTCTGCAACAGCAGTTAAATTCAATCCCAGTTAGAACTGTAAATGTTAAAGGGTTGATAAGTTATGCCATTTACTGTTGTTTGGCTATATGGCTCAAGTCTGATTCATTGTATGGCAAAATTGTATGTTCATGTTGATTATATTTATATATCACATTTAATGTCTGAATGAACCCACTCTCGTAATATAAATCCTTTGCAGTCATTATCATTAGGGAGATGATAAACTCCTTTCAAACTTAGTAGTAAAATATATAATATTAAAAATATTTAATTAGGTATGATAATCCTGATCTAACTTGTCAGTTATAAAACAAATTAGTGCACGTGAGATCTCTTAGGGTGCAATATTTTATATTCTTCATTTTAAATAAATTTGAAGAAAACATACTGCAAATGTGTTTATAGTACTGTTTATTAGGATACAGTTTCTGAAGTGTAGTCTACATTTTTGTTATTACAAATTGCTTATCTTTAACTGTTGAAAAACTGTAGAGTATGTCAATAATGATGTGCCTTTTGTGTCCATAAGTGCCTGTTCATATTTTAAGGATGCCTCAAGTTATTTAATCAAATATTAGCTTGCAGAGTTCCATTTCAGAATTAAGTCCACCTTTCTCTCAAAAAAAATGCACAGAGAATATGATTTCAGAAGTGATGGAGTAGTAAAATGTTTTTCTTCCCATTAGTTGGAATTTTAGCAAAGATGAAAATGAGATTTCTAGTAGGAGGAATAAGATAGAAAGAGCAAAATATAGACTTCTCAGAATAAACCATCTTTCTCTAAACAACATCTGCAATATGGTAATCAATGATAGAACTTTATAAAATGAAGAAATTACACATTCTGTTATAGTTGGGATAGATTTTTTTTTCTTTTAGTGTTATTCCTGTTGTGGCACGGTTCGCTAGAGAGAGAGAGGAGAGATGGTCAGGATAGAATAATCAGACAATATTAAAGATCATATTAAGTTTCTCTTTGATCATCACAAATCAGCAATATATGTATCAATTTAAATTTAAGAAAGTACAATTGTATTTTTTTCTTTTAAACAATAATTCCTTCAGTTTTTATGTGACACATCTCCACAAGGCTCTGAGTAAGCAAGACAATAGTAAAACAATAAGAACAAGGATCTTATAAAAGATAATTTTTTATAAATTTATAAAAATTTATAAAAATATACTTAAATATATTTAAAATATACATCCATAAAAATATACTTAAAATATAAAATATACATCCATAAAAATATACTTAAATACAATTCTACAAAAGTTTGACATAGCACCATACACTAAGATCTGGATGAACAACCAAATTGTCTTATCAACAGAGTGGGAGCTATGTGAATCACTGGAGGGATAGTTCTCCAGAAGACAGGCACTGCAAAAGAGAAGGAATCCTAGATTAATAAATGAAATATAAATGCACAAATCAGCATGGAATTCATATAGGAAGCACTTCTAGGATTAAGAATTTTATTCCTTAAGGCATTTCATTCCTTACTTATTCTGAAGAGATAAATAAATAACCTTGTCTTTAACAATAGTTCATGTACTTTGTCTCTTAGCAGTCTCACAGTCATATATGCCTTGGTATAGTTTGTTAGATATAGTCTCAGTATAACCTACGCACATGTTTTAGTTTAAGCTTTCTTTTAAGTTTAGTTTTGCAATATAAGAAGTCACCACACTGAAGAGAGTGTTTTTGGTTATGTATAAAAGGCATGCAGCTTCATGACCAAATAAGCAGACCTAGTCCTATTGATCACACTAATATTTCCTTAATAATCTCAGCACATTCTAAATACTATGCATTCTTCTGGTGGTACAAAAAAAAATCTTCCTTTTCGGTAACCCACTTTCATTTCTATCCCCAAAAATAGAATTTCTTTTTTTTTCATTCCAACCAGTATGTTCATCACTTAAATTAATTAACCTTATATTTCTGCTTCCTGTAAACTAAGTGTATCCCATTCAAACTTAATTTGTAATACAAATTCTACAGAGCTGTGTGATTTAAGAAAAGTGAATAGGAAAGCAGGAAGAGGTTTTGAGAAGACAACACTTTGTTTAGAACCATATCTTTTAGTTTCTATTCTGTAACTATTCTTAAGTTTCACAAAAGCTATTATGGAAATATCGCAAAAGAAAGTAGTAGAAAGAATCTTCTGAAAATTCAAATGACTTTTGTGAATTTTGTGCTTTGCTGATCTCTTTCAACAAGTTAGATATTTCTTATTTTTAAATAAGGGTAATAACCTTTTTCTAAGTCAAATTACTTTAGTTTGTCAGTCTGGTCATTCAGTATAAGCTAATTATATCAAAACTTTGATAATAATGAGAAGTGTAGTAATTCTAACACTTTTCAAAATACTAGAACTAAGCTTGCAAAATTTGTTGTATCTGAAACTATATTCTGTTCTCACAAAGAAATAAGCTGATTTGTTAATGATTTGTTATTTTCTATAAAACAGAATTTCTGTATTATTGGCCTCAGCTGATAAAATCTGTTTTGACAAATTATTTAGAAACTAGTATGTAGTGTAACTTTATTTTATGCAAATGTCATTTTAAATTCACCATTTTAAATGCTATTTAAAATTATTTATGCTGCAAAATTAGCTGTCAATCAAGGAATCATGATGTGGAAAATAGATTATGTCAATTACATTTTAGTATTGATTTTCATTTTGTTGTTATATTTCTACTGAATCAATTCATTTTACTTGATATGATAATTGCCTATGGATAAAGTGCTCTACTTTTATCTTTTTGCATTTAACCAATGGATATTATAGAATTTGAAATGAATAGAACATTTATATTCCAAATTAAAAAGAAGTAAGCAGGAATTGGAACAAATAAAATCCTTTATCCTGGTGTCAGGTCACCTGCTTCTGCTGATTTACCTTATCTGACTTAAATTGACCTACTTACTCTTGGAAAATATTTTCTTCCATTCATTATCAAGCACCTATGAAAGTTACAGTTTAGCCAGGCATAACTTTATGTTTATTTTAGTGGTTCTAAAGTTCAATCAACATCAAACATCTTTTATCCTCAGCTCAACTATGGTTTATTTTCAGAATTTAAACCTAAATTGAAATGGAGCTGGGAAGACAACTGGATGTCGCTCTGTTGCACAGCAGTGCTTGGGTCTCGAACTCAGGCTGCTGATCTTCCAGTCGAGAAGCCCAGCATTTTAACTACTCATGCCACTGTACTCCCTAATGAAATGGAACTGAATAGATTTCAAGCTCTGCTTGCTGAAAATAGTGAAATATTTGATTGGAAAATTATAAATTCTAAAAACAACCTTGCAAGGAAATTAGGTATCCATGCAAGATATGGACTAGCTTTCAGTAGAGAGGATCCTCACAAATATTTTATATCATCACAATGATGCTTGCCTTACTCATCAAGCCTAAAACAAGTACTTAAACCAATCTTTTGATGTAATTTTTCTGTTTAATCCATATTATCATCTTGACTGCATTTATGATAGTTTGAGAAAATTTAACTGTGTTGAGAACAAAATATATTTTAATAATAGAAATAGGAAAGCAGGGGATTTGCATATTAGATTATTTTTAAATATCTGAGTTTTGAAGAAGAAGAACTTGGAGGGAAAAGGTGGAAGAAGAAAACGTGTAGTTTGGAAAGAAAAACAAATAGCAAAGGAATTCATTTTAAGTCAAATAAACTAAATTGAGATTAAATAGAGTAGGACTTCTTAACAGATATGTGTAAGATTGAAGAATCCAGTATTTTATAATATATCACACTTAAAAGTCAATATAATTATTGTGAAAACATTTTCATTACTTTAGAAAAATATGTGGATGTAATGCTGGGGAGTTTATATATGTACTTCATATATATACCACATAGTAAGCCACATATTCACAGTAATTTGCAATAATGATGAACAGGAGAATATACAATATCAAGAAATGAATACATTTGTGATAGTCTATACAATAAAAACTCTATTTCCTCATGAAATATTAGAATTGATCCCAGATATTGAGATATCCCAGATATTTTCAATCTCCAGATATTGAAAATAGACAGTATACTCTGATCTATGATCTTAGGTTTTTTCTTATTATTCATTGTTAACTACTTCTCTGAAGTGTTTGTATGTAGATCAGAACCCAGGAGAAAAAAAGGGACTCTTCTGTGCTTATCATTTGGGTCTGATTTTATAGTTTACTGAATATACTTTAATATGATGAACCTTGTTAACAATGTGCAATCTTTTTGATTTGTGAATATGTAACATCACTGTGGGGGGAGGGAACCTAAATGAATAAATAATAAATACAATCATATAATTTATGTATTTCCAAGAATCAATGTGAATTTCAAATCCTTCCAAGATGGTTACATTTACTATACAGGGTAATGTTCTTTTTCCTCCCTGTCTTTTTTATTGTAAGTATGTGCAACTGACACTTGAGTCAATTTGAACTATATCAGTACAGTTTCTCTTATTCTAAAATAAGAGTCATTTTTTAAAAACTTTAACAGCTGCTTTTTCTTACACATTCACAAAGCCAAATGCAAAGAGAAACCTTTGAGTTTGAAAGTTTGTTCCTCAAAAATAAAAGAAAATATGCATATGACTTGCAGCTAAAACACTTGAACAATGTTTAGTTCCTCAAAAGGCTTTTGCTTTAGCAGCAATTTCCTTGTTTAACAAGGCATGCCTATGTGCAAGCATAGTGAAGAGCCTCAAATATATATAAAATCATGTGGAAAAGCCATAAAATATCTATGTTTTATTTTGTGGACAAAGACTCCAATTTATCTAACTTCTTTCAACAGGCAAGCAGTCCTACCACAGGGACAGCTCCCAGGAGCCAGTCACGGTTATCTGTCTGCCCTTCTACTCAGGACATTTGTAGGTATGTGCTAAATGACTATTCCTAATCTGTTTCGTACATGTCTTCTTTGTGTAATGTGCTATGATGTCATTTCTATCTAAATCCTTTCATGTATTTCTATTTTTATATATTTATGTCATTTCATCTATTTTTATATATGTCATTTTCTGTGTCATGTTTATGTTTCCATTTGATTCTATTCAGTCTCCTTTATTTATGTGATTTCTCTCTCTCTCCTTCTCTCCCTCCTTCTCTCCTTTTCCCCTCTTGTTTTGTCACTTTCTATGCATCTCCTTGGTTTCTTGTTTTGTTTAGATCTACTTTTCATGACATATCAGAAGATACATTTGAAATATCAACCCATGTCATAGGGATAAATTCTGATAGGAAAGAGCATGTTAAAAAAGTGAAACAAGGTGTTAGGCAGAGAAAGAAAGCTGAAGAGGATTCTGAGGATACAGTAAAGCAAAGTAAAGACAAAGCTGTCAAGTCACATTCCAAGATCACAAATCCTCAATGGGATGCCTTATGCAAACCAATTTCTGATTCATCATCTTCTGATGAAAATTATTGGGCCCTAGTTAGAAAAAGAGATAGAGCCAAAATGCTTAGAAAAATGAGAAGACAGTACTCTTCAAATATTTCTACAGATGAGCAATTCAATAAGAATGCTATTGAACTTGTCACTGTAGGAATAAATGGGGAAAAGAAGTCTGAGTCTGAAAGCTACAATCTAAATAATCCTAGGAAGAAGACTACAAGATACAAAGAAAACTGTCCCTCATTATCTTCTGTGTCCTCTGTGGAACCCAGCTCCTTGAGACGATCTGGAAAACATCAGAGCAGCCATCAGGATGCAGAGACTTCAGTTTACAATGGGCAAGGCAGGACAAGCAAGGAGGACAGTGGTTTGGAGGGAGGCACAGGCAGAGATCTCTTTTCAGTTCCAGGAAATGGAGCACCTGCTGAGGCAGGGGCTTCTGTGACTGTGGCTGTGCAGAATCATCCTGCGTTTTATGACGGCTTATCTGAGGATTTTGAAGTATGCAGGTTTGTCTCCTAATACAAAAGAGAATTGCTAGCTGACTATCATGGATTATGCAAAAGAGGTGGTTGTGTTTTCTCCTCTATGATTCACACTGCTGCTTGGAATTTAGATAAGTATGATCACATCTTTGTCAACTAAACAGTTTGAGAGGCTTACATACTTGAATTATGAAATTGTAAAAATATATCTGAGACATGATATTGAACTATTCTGAAATAATAACACAAATAGATGTATAGTACATTCCTTCTTAAAAGAACTTGTCCTTTTTACTTTTTAATTCTTTTTGACTGAGTTGTTGGATATTAACAATTCACTCTTGAATTGGAAATCTTTGTTGTTACTTGTAGAACATCTTTCATATTTGCTAACTGTCATGCTTACATGTCTTCAGAAAAATAATCCTTGCCTGACCTAAACGTTAAAATGTTCCAGAATTTCAGATATATGTTTTATGTAATTATATATTCTAAAATATCACACTTAAAATTTACCACTCTATTACCTGCTAGAAATATTTTCAAATGAAAAAAATCTAAACTCTTTCAGAAAATATTATGCTTCCTTCACCCACCAAGTGCTTGACCCATTTTGGGACAAGCCAAAACTGTACTTTTCTAATATTTGTGGTAACCCATCTCTGAAGAATTATAGCTGCAAAAGCAGGATGTTAGAATTTATGCTGCTGAATATAATATAAACATGGAATAATGTATTTCCATTATGGATTTTACTGACAACACTCATTTAATGGCTAACAGAAGCATATTTGAAATGTTATTATTCTAAATAGATAGATGATAGACAGATAGATAGATAGATAATTACCATATAACGATATATGAGACCTTGTCAAAATGGTCTTTATACTTTAAAGCACAGTATAATACTCCCTGTATAAATGAAGATATTTTTCAGTCTTATGTCAGAACATTAAGTCAACAAACAGCTTCTTCTAGAAATGAATGCTACAGATATTTTCCTCTTTGAAATCTAGAATAAAGACTTAAGCAAAAATTAGTACTATAGAAAACCGCTAATCTATTATGAAGCGTCAGCACTAGAAATGTTAGTTATTATTGGGGTTTTCAAAATTGGCTTTGTTTTAGATTCTCCATATTTTTCTGTGACACTCCAAAATAATTTTGAAATTATTACTTCTATCAGTTTGGAATGAATAATCTGTATAGTTTATGCATCATTAGACATAATATGTCGCATTCAGTAATTTGCTATTTTCTTATACTTATATTCTTTGTAATGATTAGAAAAAATTAAGGCATTCTTCTTGTGTTCTGAAAGGAGAGATGATTTAAATGCAGTTTGATTTTTTTGGGGGATAATACTTTCAGGTAATTGGAAATTCATTTTGACGAGTGCAAAAAAAGAAAACATTTTTATGCCCATCCATCTAATTATTTTAACCACCATTTAAATTTAATTATTCTCAGCAGAATTATCCTGCTGAGAATAATTAAAGATTCCTTGCTGCTACATCCACCACAAGATTAGAGTGAATATCGCCACCACAAGATTAGAGTGAATATTCTTACATGAATGGTCATATTTGTGTGATTCTGTTGACATTTATGGTTTAATCATAAAGTATTTTTATTTTAATATGGCCAGTTACTCAGAATACCAGGAAAATGACACACAACTATGAGAGCAGTGAGGACATTTTGGAATTACCAGAACAATGAAAGATTATGTTGTCATTAAAAACAAAGAGTACAACTTATTAGTCCTCAAGAACTAGACTCCTATTTGTTTTTGACACTTACTTATTTCTTTTCTAAAGTAGAAAGTACAGTTTTAAAACATGCTGCAAAATATGTTATTTGTTACATTTTATCAATAAATTGCAGTTAAACAAGCAGAAAACAACTTATTGTAGGAGAATGATTTATGATGCATTACTTCTGAATCAGCCAAAAATGGGCTTACTTTTTTTCAGTGCAAAAAAAGTTACAATATTGTAATGATGTCTGTGAAGACTCTCACTCATCCAGGGTAATTGCATTGCAACAAAAGTTTAAAAAGCAGGCATCTGGATTGGATT
>JANHZU010003828.1:89569-113234 GCA_032468055.1 Acrochordus granulatus
ATCTTTCTACTGATCCTCCCTTCTACATTCCTTGTCTTTCTGCTTTAGTTCATTTGCCGGTCATGGGCCTGGGCACAAATTAAAGCCTGAACCAATATACTGCAACAAATCAGAGGATAGTATCGGGACTCAGAAGATTTTAACAAATTGGAGTGATGGGCATAAAATAGCAAAATTAATTTCAAGAAGGACAAGTGCAAAGTTTTTCACCTGGGTAGGAAAAAACAAAGTCATGAATGTAATTTGGCAATGTAATATAACACACTAGCAGCAGTAGATGTAAAAAAGCTCTGGAAGTCTTGATGAATCATAAGCTAAATATGAGAAAATAGTGTATTTCAGTTGCAAGTAAATGAAAATGTTGCTATGCTGGATCAAAAATACAGTGTCAAGATGAAGATAATTCATTATTTCTTTTTATTCTGTGTTGTTAACCATGTCTAGAACATTCATCCAATTATAAGCCATGTATTTTAAGAAGAATTTTGCAACATGATCCTGTCTGGATGATTCTGGATGCTAATAGGCCTGGAAGGAACAAAAGTAAGAGGAATGGTAAAAGCGGTTTTCAGATATTTACTCTGTGAAGTAAATACTGTGGACAAATGTGATAGCTGGAGAGTTCTCATACAGAAGATGGGATACATATTTCAGTATTGCTTTAGAAGACAAGAAACAACTGGTTTAAATGATAAGGAAATTGTTTTCAACTCGTCGTCAGGAATAATTTCCAAGTGGTAATAATTATTCAATTGTGGAACAGGTTGCCTTGAGAGGTGGTGACTCTCCTTTGCTGGAAATATTTATTAGTGATTGGATTCATTTGTTTGGATGCTGTAGTAATACATTCCTTTATTGGGTCAGGGATGGACTAAATGATTTCCAAGGGACTTTTGACCCTTACATTTTGTGATTCTATGATATATTGCAAGTGAGTCCTAAAAGGTAAGTGAGGAAAGACCTAATAAGGAAAATACAAAATAGTTCAAGCTTTTCCTACAATTTCTCTCTTCCCTATACCCTATGCGTACACATTCAGTCTCAATGTCCTCAACATTTTCTATAAGACATATATTTTATATATAAATAAATTATAAAATAAAGCAAAAAGAAACAGAAGACAAGAGCAGTTAACACATTTAAATTTATTTGTATAACATCCACAGCTATTTCTGTTATCAGAACATTTGATATTTTCACTGAATGTTTTAATTTGTAATTCAGCCAGTGGTTTCAATTAAGTGTTTCTAGGGAGGAATCAGTACATTCCATTAAAAGTAACTTGATCAATTTTATTTGCGAATCCCAATGGAATTTAGGTTGATATTTTAGCTTTTAAAATAATTTGAAACAATTCTTAGAGTAGTTGAAATGGACTCCTTGGTACTCAGTTTATTTGTCTAAAGTCTAAATGGCTTAAATACTTAAATCTGTAAATTATAGTAGAAATTAAAATGAACAAAGCCTTGTATTTTCCCTAAACATCCCCCTCATCACACTCAGGAAATTATTTTTTCAAAAAAATTGTTGTCAACTTCTTGTAATGTTACACTGAATTCAAAATTATACCCAGTTTGTCTTAACTGGAATGAGTATTAGTTCAAAAGAAATGATACCATTAACAAAGCATTCAAAAGACTTTGTTGGATTTTTATTTTTTACATGTAACTCGCTAATCATAGCTGATCTGGCAAAGCTAAACAAGATCCATCTTTATCAGTATTATAATGAGAGATCACAAGGAAAGCCTTTAGCTTATTTGGATTATAAAAAAATAAAATCAAAGAAGACAGTGGCAAATGGTTGAACATTCTGAATGACAGCAGTTTGGGGGTGGAGGAAGAAAGAAAAATATAATCTGCTACCTGATATGAGAAGAAGATAGAAATGAGAAGAGAAAGCACAGAAAATGTGATAGGATCAATGAAATGAAAATAGTGGCTGGTGAGTACCTGCTTAAAAACACATATGCATACATAAAAACACCTAAAGAATTGTTTTGATTAATGAATATAAGGTATTTAGAGAATAAGTGAGCAATATGAGGGTGATGAGAGGTTCTATACAGGGGATAACAAACCATTTTTTTATATTATTAGGACTGGCTCTTGCAAAAAAAATGCTTAGAAATAAAGAAAGAAGTAAAAGAAATGAAAGTGAAAGTAGAAAGTGTAGGAAGAGAACTATCACCTATGAAAAAGTATTAGATGCAAAGTGGACCTGAAAGAAGATGTAGAAGCTGTATAAATCAGAGTAAAAACAATCAACTTGCAGAGCACCAGAGTGTGTGGAATTGAACTAGCGGGAGGTATGAGAAAAGATGCTTGGTGGAGTGATAAAGGGGACACAGTGGCCAAGCGGTTAAGATGCTAGGACTGTTATCCAGAAGGTTGGCAACTCAGCAGTTGAGACCCAAGCACCACTGTCTAATAGGGTGAGCTCCCATTACTTGCTCCAGCAACTACCAACCTAGCAGTTGGAAGTAAATAAAAATGCAAGTAGATAAATAGGTATCACCTTTGATGAGAAAGGCAACAGCATTCCATGCCCTTGGCATATAGTCATGCTGGCCACATGACACAGAAGCATCTTTGGACAAACATTGGCTTGTTCAGCTGTGAATCGGAGATAAGCACTGCCCCCTAGTTTCATAATTTTTAGAATTATAAATGTTCATAAATGTTGGTTGGTGCATGTGGTAGAAACAGTATATGATGTAAATAAAGAATGTATAATAAAGCATGTATAGGAATAAGTGGAATGCTTAGCAAATAATTTAGCACTGAATAGTAGTAAGACAAGTGTGTTTTGAACAAGGAATATTTGTGTTGATTTTAGGGGTATGGAGCTGGTTACTCTAAGTGAACTTTTGTATGCAGCTAATGTCATGTTGCTGACTGAGAGCCAAATGATTTGCAGTGAACATTAGATGGATCATATGATGCAATGAGAAATATGAATCTACAAAGATCTGGTTAATTGTTTTCGATGAGCAAAAAGTAATGAATCACTATATATTATAAATCAGTGGTGAAAAATCTGCAACAATTGATCTATTTGTGTAAATGCAGTATACTAATACATATAGGATTCTCCCCAAAAATAATGTTGAAAATGTTATTCTGTTTACTCAACTGATTCTGTCGCTGCTTTACTTTGGATGGGATGAATCTTCATTTAGTGGATCTGAGATAGTGTGCTTCCTATTATCTGTTGAACATAATATATACTCTTTTAGAAAATTATGTATGATATATACTATTGTGATAACACATTTTTCTTCACATTAAAATAGATGCATAAGCAGCACATAATGCATCATTCATAGAATGGACTGAACTTACCAGTGAACCTAGTAAAAAAAAACAAGAAAAGAACATCTTCAAATGGCAGTTCAGCCCAGAAAATTATGTCTTCAAAGGGCAGATCCCTACAATCTATAATAAGAGTTTCTTTTTTGTACATATAATTTTAATTAAGAATTTTGATTATAATAGTAAAATCAAATACAAACTGAAAGAAAAGATAAATATTAAATCACGTAGTCAGTGCTTTCTCTCCTCTTAGTGATTCCTGCATTCTATTCTACTTTTCAAGAAAAATGCAAAAACCTATTTCTATTTCTTTTATTCAGAAAAAATGAATTATAATTTCTGGAAAAAACAGAAGGCAGGGGACTTTTCCCTAAGCAGACCTTCCTGAGAGTATACGAAGATGTTTGAATTACTTCTAATTATTTTCTACTGAAATCAGTATGATGAAAGTGCCTTAAAATTAACAAGAAGAGCTTTGATTAGTCATGCCATTTATATATGCTACATATTATTAATATGTTCAGTGTGAAGCAGTTTACTCACAGAATAATTTGAAATACAAAAAAGCAGCTATGTGTCATTGTGAAAAGCCCTACATGTTCCACCTCTGAGAGACATTAAAATTGGAAAGCTGATTCCTAAAATGGAAAGCCACAAAATGGAAAAATAATTGATTTCTTGCATCTCATCTCAAAAGTTACTCACATTTAATGTTTTAAATATCAGCTGCCCCCATAAAAATGGCTATATATAAATTTTTAGATCTGTTCACTCACTTGCTATCCTTCTATCAGGATCTGTCACTGTGAGGGAGATGATGAGAGCCCCCTCATCACACCATGTCGCTGTACGGGGACCCTACGTTTTGTTCATCAGGCTTGTCTACATCAGTGGATTAAGAGCTCAGATACACGTTGCTGTGAACTCTGCAAGTATGACTTCATAATGGAGACTAAACTCAAACCTCTCCGAAAGGTAAGATGCAATTAAATCCAACCGTTAGCTGTCATTACTCTCTATTTTTCATTTTGTTTGATAGATGAAATTACATGTAGTTTTATTGATGTTGATTCGTAATGTGCTATCTGGGCAATGTGTTATTTTTATAAACTGGAGTCAGCTGTTACTTCTGGTAAGCTGATGCAAATTTGTAAAAGAATTACAAATTTGATACACATGCCATACATACATAACATTCATGTTATCCAGAAACATAATATTTCTATATTAAATGCCATATTGGCCTTTGAGTAATATATTGAAGGCTAAAGTGGGAGAAAAACAAGATGATTCTAAACTTAAGTTTCATTTCGTTGGCATTTTAAATCTAATTTTCATTTATGTCGTGTAGTCATGTACTCAATCAGTCTTCCCTTCTGTTCCATTAAATTTCACTTTGAAGGAGTCTTTGGGGTAGTACCTTTGCGGTAGTACATTACAAGGACTTCAGGTTGTGCCCCACTGCTATGGCTCTGTGAACTAATAACAGTATTATATGAATAGCACTGCTGTTATTATTGCCTAGTAAATAGCTTTAGACATAAATCCTAAACATGACTTTTCTGATCTGTGAATGATTCCATACCACATGGTTTTCCAAGAATTTTAATCACAGCCCAAAGTTGGCAAAATATTTGCATTTATCGGAGGGAGGACTCCTACTGTTTCATTTGATCAAATTCTTTGTTCAGAAATTTGGGGAAAGGAAATTCAAATTCTTTTGTGCATTTTACAAAACTTTAAACATTTATTTTAAATTCTACATTTATGGATAATTTATTAGAATATATTTAAAACTATATATATGCTATGATGCAGAAAATTGCAGAAAAGCAACCAGTTGTATTAATAAAAAAGAAAAGCTATTATTTAAAAAGATATATCCTAAAGGTTACTGACCTTGTTTTTAAAAATATTTTTGTTCCCATGATGGTAAATGTGTGTTGCAATTTATCCCAAGTATTTTATCTGTACAAGTATCAGAAGTTTTCTAAATTATATGTGCAAAAAATATGTTTTTTTCTTAACAAAGTACATGTAATATTCAGCATATAAAATTCTGTTTTTTTTTCCTGTGATAATGTAGATTATTTTGCTAAAGAATTTTAATATAATTATTTGCTTGCTTATTTATCTACTTACCTGATTTAGTTCAGAGTTCAAACAGCTCTAGTTATGACTTGTATCTTGCTTTGGCAATCCAAAGACTGAAGTTGTGGAATTAATGAACTGAGCATGCTTTTATAATTTTGCATCAGCAATTACATATGCATTGATAATTGTGACAATTATACAAGCTGAAATTAAAACCTACATGAACTTCAGATGTTTCCTATTTATCTCAGTAATGTGTAATTACTAATCCTATTCAACCATTTGAGCATGTTAAATCTATAAAGTATTCTGAGCCTTCCTCTTCCACTCTTTTCACGGTGTACAGATTTTCTGGACTATTGTTAGAAGACTGAGAGAAGCTGAAATCTGTTCATACTGATATTAACAAAATTTTTCTTTTAATCATATGAGTTGTGTTAATAGCAAGAAAAGCTTTCAACAGTGTTTGCATTGATTCATTCCAGTTGATGAATAATTCCAGAAAAAAGTATGCTTAGTTTCCTCTTTAATTTATATATTTTATTCTAGTTCTTCTAGAAGTATTTTGCAGGCATTGAAATATTTCAATGAAAATTTATAACTAAAAAATATTAGTTAATGGCTTTCCTGGTTAGTGACACTTCAAAGACATTGTGATTCTAACAAAAGGAGTATTATACTTAAGAAAGTGGGGGAGGGAGGAGGGAAGGAAGGAAGGAAGGCAAAAATAGAGTCTTAAGAACATACTGAACTTTGTAGTGATGTAAATCGCAGTTCACATTATGGTGCATTACTTTTTTGATTCACTTTTAAATTACTTCAAAAACATTCTCATAGACTTAGAGATTTTTTTTCATTTTTTGTTTTGCTATCAGAGTGAAAGAGGAACTGAAAATCTGGAGACAGTTAACATGAACATTGACAGCAGTGATTTGTTAAATGTATCACTGTTCTGGAGATTATATAGCTTTAGTTACAGTGGTAATACAGCTGACTAATACACAATTTTAAAAAGGCATCGTACTTCAGTTGTAAAGATTTTATGTGGATGTTTCAAATGAATATGGTATTACTTGGTTTTATTAAGCATGTGCCAGAAAGTCATGCTGGTAAAACATCTCTCTGAAGGAATAACCAAAAATGATTAAGCCACTTATAACCATATATTCCTGGAAGGAAGTTTTGAAAGTATACATAGGAACATGTAGTTTTGAAAATATATGTAAGACTATTTGGTTTCTGCTTGTTTGTCAAATGTTGTTTATTAGAAAAGAAAGAACAGATTAAGACAAGCCTACATATGTTCCACAGACTCATTGGGACTGAGACCTGTAAAGAAGGCGTCTTCTAAAAACGTAATATCTGGTGCATTACTTACATCATATATGTAGATCTATACATATATATAAAATAGAAAAGTATTAGGTAGCACCTAATTTTTTCTAGAACATAATATCTGATGAAAAAGGAGCAAATGGAAGATGATAATGAGAGTGTAGTGACAGGCTTCAGAATCAGCCTAGGAGTAAGCAAGCGTCTGACTTTCTGTCTTTTCCTATGTACAGATAACTAAAAACTGTAAAGTAGCTATAAGCAAACTGAGAAAGGAAAACAGAAAAAGGAAATAGAAGCCCTAAGATTGTCTAGCATCTAAGAGATTTGAGCACTTAGGCATTTTCCCGTCTCATCTGAGGAAAGCTAAAGCTAGGGAAGATCTGAAAGATAGCAGAGAGCAGTGTGGAATCCACAATGTAACAAAAATTAATATGTAACAGCAACTTAGAACATAGAAAATCTGGGACTGTTTAAATTGAAATCATACATACATTAGTAAATTGTTTAATGATAAAAGTGGTGCCTCAGTTGGAGGTTGATTTGTGTATCTAGCTTTAACACAGTTAAGGTTCTGCAAATGAAGGCAACAGATACTTTTTGAATGAGAAAAAAAGTGACATAAAACTTTGCAAGTGGGAATTTGGATCTAGGTTTCAAGTTACTCTAGAAATTATATTCGATTGAATTTGGACCCAGTCTAGAAGCATTGCTTCTATAATTAAAATTTAATGAGTAATTTACTAATTAGATAATTAATAAAAGAACAGGAAGACCTAAAAGAGATTGAAAAGACTGAGAGTGTATTGGATGATACAATAAAGTTTAAAACCAAGGAGGAAAATACAAGAAAATGTTCTCTATAAACTTTGACTAAGATGTTCAAGAAATTAGGCAGAAGGAAGAGGATTATAGAGGATTCTTAATAGGAAGAAAAAGATCTAGATAATTCACTTTATCCAAGGCTCTTCCGGTGCTGCTGTGCAACCACTTTCTCAATCACCTTCTCCAAAAAGGGGATGTTGCATAATAGATAAAAATTATCTAGTATCATGGAGTCTGGTGATGGATTCTTGAGGAGAAGGTGGACCAAGGCAGCCATTAGAGGTAAAGAGGTAAAGGAACAGATCACCACCAGAATCTACTTACACACCATTCCCCAGCTTGCTTTAACAAGCCAGGAGTGGCACGGATCTAATAGCAAGAGGCTAAGCTCACAGTCCTAAGAGTTTTGTCCACTTTATCAGGCCTAGTGAGTTCAAACCATTCCTAGATAACCAGACAAGATTTTGCCACAGGCATCTCCTCTGTAACTACAAAAAGGCCAGCATACAATCATGAGTGATTTCAAGTGGCTTTGTCAATTGTGATCAATTTTTTCTGCACAGCCCAGCAAAAAGTTCTTTGAACCCCACCATCCAAAAGAGACCATGACACCTGATAGGATTACATGACTGCTGTCTGCAGATGCAATAAAGGTGGGGAAGTATTGGGTCTTTGCTACCCTTACAACCATGATATCGATCTTAATCATAGATCTAACCCATATCTGGTCAGATTTGATTCCAGTAGAACACAGTGAAGTTCTAGATGTCTTTTCTTTTGTTTCAACTCCCTCATCTCCTCTGTAAACAACAGGGAGTGACAGATTCCATGAGAGGGAGAGGTTGCGTAGGTGCAATCCAGTTCAGAACTTCTGTCACCCTCTTTTTCCAAGTGTGCACTATGGATCATGCAGCAGACCAGCAGGAAGAATCCCCAGCTTCTTCTGAAACCCATCTGGTTCTCTGAGTTCTTCTTCCCACAGTGGACAATGGTGCCAGAGAATCCCATAGTAATCAGGGCATTATGTGACAAGGGAAACACATAAAGGTCCCCCAAATTCAGTTTACATAGCCACTGCCTTTGATAGGAACACCAGATCTGGTGTGTGACTGCTGTCCCTGGGATGTGAACTAGGATAGACCCATGACCATCATGGCCATGAATTCCTGAACCTTTCAGACCCTACTCATAGAGAAGGCAGATTGACCATAAGTCTGGAGAACTCCACTGCCAGCCTGGAAATGGAGTCAAGGAGCTCAAGTAGGGAAGTTGCTATGTAGCAAGGTGGTTGGTACTGCAGCAACAATCCCAAATGATCCCTAGAGCCCAACTTAACGAACAGCCCCTGTCATTTCTGGTGACCTACAATGACCCTGAAAATCACAAGCAATTCTCAGATGACAATCATCACACCACCATCCCTGCCCTGGTTTTGCAGCTGGTGTCATACTTGAAACACATCCAGGCATATCTCTGAAAGGGCCATGCTCCCTTCCAGGACAGCCATGTTTCAGTCACTGTTCCAGAGGACTGCTCTGGCATTTAAAAAGAGCAGCTAGTAGTTAGGGCTTCAAGGAGCTGGAGTATAAAACATTGGTCCTACGTTCCCTGGGAAAGGCCTGCTACTCATCTCCCACCATATATGCCCATGTCCATTATCACCATAATGGTGTGACCTTCTCATGTCCCCCAGAGTACAAATTGTTTTTCAATTCCCAAGGTTGGGGACTTCCCATAAAACTCAATTACATCCATACTAGAAAAGGAAAAACAGGAATCCCAAGGAATTTCAGTTTGATTGGCTCTCAGCATCATCAGGGTACCAGCATCCATCTACCTGACTATAACCATAAATATACACACAAGCATAAACAACAATATTCCACTGTAAACCCCTCTGAGCCACTTCCACCCTTTGGTTAAGAGTTCTAACTATTCACCCCTGCCTAACCAACCCCCTCCTCTGGATTTCACCCAAAAAGGGGGGAATAAGCAGTTCAAAGTACTTATTCAACAGTCTGAGTCATACAGTCAATAACTGTCTCCTCTCTCTCTCAAGCAGCAGAGAGATAGGCTGAATAAACTCTGTGGGGAGGGAGGGTCTATAGCAGATTGCCACTCTCTTGCTACTCTCTCCCCTGCCTTCTTATACCCCAAAGCTTCAGAGTCCTATTTTGCCTCTGCAGATGGAAATGTTTCCATTGTAATACATTTATTATACTGTACTTGAAACATTCCCAACATCCTGTTCTTGTATCTGGTAATTACATTGAACCAGAACTCAGATTGTTATCAAACTGTTTGCCTTCACAGTTATCAAAGAAATGGGCTTGCCAATAAAATGAAATGGAATTATTCCTACATGATTGATGGATTAAAAGATGTGAATTTTAGCTTTTATGGGTCAAACAAAATGTTTATCCTATTTAATTCAACAAAGTTGAAAACAGTGTCTTATTATCAGGTAATAATTATTAAAAAGAGATAAATTTAGATTAGACCTTACTGCTGTTTGTGAAAATTAGCATTCTATGAATAATAATCATTCCTGAACATACTGATGAAATTTCAAATTTTATCAGCCTGAATATACATTTACAGAACTTTTATGTAAAAATTTGCACATGTTTTATTAAGGGTTTGCATTAGATTAATAACCACATTAATATTTTTCTTTTAACTAAAGAAACTGTTAACAATCTTTTTAATTAAAAAAATCAAAGTCATAGCAAATAGAAACTCAATACAGGCAACTGCCTTAGAGAATGGCCAAATTTCTGTCTATTAATGTGCATATATGGGTATGGGTGGATGTATAGATAGTGTGAGGGTCATGGAAGAGGCAGATCTTCAGCATATAGTGGCTTCTATTTTGCCTGCAATGAAGCACCATGTCATGTCTGTGAACCTCTGAAATAAGTAGATTCCAGAATGCATGCTTTAGATAAGCATCTAAAGATTCAAGATGTGTTGTGTTGTCTGGACTGTCATTTAGTCTGACAGTAAGATCTACATTTCCATATTCCTAATCCTACAAAAGGATCTGCACCTCAATACCATGGTTAAACAATGACAACAAATCCTTTGCAATCCTGCATGTCAACAGTCTGGAAATCCAATTTCAGATCCAAACTCAGTTAACCCAAACAGACTATTTAACAGCAGGTGAGACAAGATGTACTGTAGCTAGTGGCTCCCATATAAATTCCAACCCACTGGACTGGAACAACTACAAGTCACTGCAAAAGCAACTGCCTTCCAACATCAAATACCATTCCTCTGCTTGACAAATATGGTGGGAATTCTAGCAGATTCTTAACTTTCTTGCTCAATGTGAATTCTACGTCTTTCTAAACCTGAAGATTTTCCCATGATTAATAATGAATAGGGTTTATAATTGTCCTACAGTCAGAAAGAGTTACAAATACTGTTCAGGTGGATTGGGATAGCATTTTATGATACGTTTGTAGGATAATTTTGATTATTCGGTAAGCAAGTGACTGCCAATTGTAAAATCTTTCACCTGTGAGTGGCCAAATGTCAACCCAAGAATATAATGTTGACTTTTCATTGTTAGTTCTAGATATGGGCTAAGTGAAATAAATTTAAATTACATACTTAAAAAATAACTATCAGGTGAAATAAAAGACAAGTTCATTTGTCAGGTTTCTCAGGACTGGTCTATGATTGTGGGATAATCGAAGAGTCGGACATGACTGCATGACTGAACAACAACAAAATGGGTCGGAAAGGAAAACACAACTATCTCTTTTATTCTTTCTTTCCTCTTATACCTGCCATCAGAGACTTTAAAAGTTGAACCCATACATTTGAAAGACAACAGATTTCCACCGTCTTCCTGAGAAAGGTTGTATACAAGACCAAGTTTGTGTTGTACAGAATCTGACTACTTCAAATGTAGAGTCCATTGCAGCTGGGTGGCTAATTAATCCAAATACATAAATGGACTACTGAACTGAGATCCATATGGTACAGATGGGACAACTAAAGTTTTATAAGTACATTACGTATTTTCAGAGTTTTCCTCAAATGCCGTTCTTACAATGGCATTTTTTCAAATTACCTTTCCTATTTAATCATTTGCTATTTATTTACAAACTTTTTTTCTGATATATATTCTCTCATTTTATAGTGCTTTGGAATGAACATGCTCTTTTTTGTTTTTCTAAAATGATGGTATAATTATATGGAAAAATCTTGTTCAATTGTTAAGCAAAGCAACTGCTAAAAGAAAAAAAATATGTGACTGTTCGTAACTGTTCTTACGATATCGTAACTGTTCTTACGATTTTTCTTTAGCTTTCCTTTGCTTTATGGTATTGTAAGGATACAATCCCAAAGAGCTGGATGAGCAGGCAAGGGTTTTAGAACTCAAATCTTACAGCCCTTTTTTCTTACTCCCCCACTCTTTGAAATTCATCTTCTTCATTGTCCTTTGGATATTCTTCCAATGCCTTTTTTTATTCTTCAACTAGTGTATCTGAAATATTCCATGCCCACCTAAGCTGCTTGGTAAGTAGGGTCTGTCAACATCACTGTGTGAATGAATGACATGATTGATTGTCATTATTTTTCTGATCTTTTAGAACTGCTTGAGTCCAGTCCACTATTCATGTGTACCTAATGATTGGAATTGCCCAGGTTATTAATTGCCTAGTTGGTATTTCCTCACCTGAGTTTGGGATTTAAGTTCTTCTTTACACTCATGATGCATTCACTTCTAACCTTCTTCTTGATTTCATTGTGCTTGATGTTGTCAGCTTGAAGGATTCCCTGGTATTTGTAATGATCTTCTTTATCCAGACTCTTAATGCAATTTCAATGGGGCATCTTGATTTCTTCAGTTTTTATGCAGTTCTTCTTCACCTGGTGCTGACCAATGCTTTATTTTCCTTGCCCTTTTCTCCAACATTTTTGTGTTATTACACGTTCTTTCACTTCAGTTTCTTTTTTATTCTTATCTGCCTCCTTTAGCCAAGCTGCATTCTTGTAGTATTTCTTTAGGTTGTCCCATAATTGTGCCCAGAAGTTCACTGTATCTTTTTGGTGAGGGGTTGACTGGTTCATTGAATTCTCTTCATTAATGGACTGTTAGAAACATTTCTAATTCAAGTGAAATTGGAGGTTCTGCCTCTAGAGTGCCATTAAAAGTTCATATCTGCTTATCTTCTTGCTATAGCTGTTATTTACTATTGTATTATTTCCAAAAAGGCAAGGATGATTAAAATTCAATGTAAAGGTTAATTAAATCTTCCTTGTTCCTAGGTGATATTTATTGATCAGGTATTCTTGTACTTAATTTTCTTTCATCTGTTCTAAGTTGCTTATATCTGATTATTTGCTACAGTGTGTTTCAAATGGTTTAATCAGCATGAAACTGGAAATATTTTCAATAGAAATTTGGGATTTAGAAAAATCCCTTTTTTAGTGACTCAGTGGGACTATTAATTCTTTTTGATGCCATTTCACAAAAGTGGAAGGAAATAATCTCAGCTGCCCTGTCTTATTGCAGGCTTTTTGTAGGCTTTTTTTTTCTACAGGCTTTTGCCCGTAGTTTTAGAAGGAGTTAAATATTAAATCTGACAAAGAGTTTTTGACATTTTATAGCAGACAGATCTAGGTGCTATAGCCAACTTTCAATAGTAGGTTCAAAATTGAAAACTTTTTATACCTGGAAACTATTTATTTAAATGTGTTTTCCCAGCACACAATAGCACCTTTCTTCAGCTCACTTCAGTGTCTTACCCCAGTATGTAAAAGGTACAAGAAAACCCTATTCTCTATGACATGGTCTCCTTTTAACCAGAACAAATGTCTCGGTCTTTCACATGTATTTTTCTATGCCAGTTTAGGTGCAGACATACCTTTATCAACCCTTAACAAAACCTCAATATTTTATGAGGGAGAGACAGTCTAGATTTTGCCTCTGCAATTTTTCAGAATATTCCATCATCAATAGAGCTTCTAAATTTCTATTCACTGTAGTTTCCAAAAGAAGGCATTAAGATGTCCTGATCTTTCGCTGAAGATATTATGAAGTCTCTTCTGTCTTTTATTTTATTGCAGTTCTATGTTATTCTATTTCTATTTTATGTTTTATATTGTTTTACTTTATTGTAATTTTCTACCTTAGTCTGATTTTAAATTTTAAATGAAGTCAAATTAAATCTTTACTATGGTCATTGACCAGCATAAGGGTCCCTCTCTGAAGGAGATGGGCAGTTTAGAAATATGATGAATAAATAAAATAGAAGTAAATAAATAATTTTCTCCTCAACCCACACCTTAATCTTCTTTTTCAGTTCCCTCCTATGAGAAGTGACAACTGTCAATCACTCCTCAATATATGTATGCACTCATGATAATGTTTGTGGGAAAACTTACATTACTAAACTTATATTATGCAGCCATGCTGTAGTCTTTACCCTTCATGCCATTTTGTAATTTCACATGGATGTGATTTTTAAAATGTTTTTTATGATTCCATGCATTTTATCCCTTTTATGGCATATGTTGCGAATTTTTTGAAGGTATCCCTTGCTCCAAAAAGTTTCTCCATTTATGAAATGGCTTTAAGCAGAAGCTTAGTTGATTATTAATTACTATGATTTCAGGCTAGAATCTGGGACAAATATGGTAGCAAGGAAAAAATATATAATTCTGTTCGTCAGTAGTTAGCTGTTGTTAAGGATTGGAAACACACATCACATTAAGCCATATTGTGGGTTGTTTCATTTTAGCCTAGCTTGTGATTTATTCATCAAACTATGTTTAACGCAAACATGGGCCTTTTTATAATGTGTGGCCTATTTGTGATATTTATGCTGTTCCCTAACATTAAGATAGAAATTCTTTAAGTAGTTCATAGTGACAATAGCATGCTAAAATATATTGAATTTGTGTATTCTTTTGGTAAAAGCATGTAATAGCAAAAACTTACCTTCAGTTGCAAGACAATTTTAACAAGGTATGTGAAGAAAATCAATGGTAAAACTGTGTACGGTGTTCTACTGTGTGTGGAACTATTTTCATTTAATATGGTGAAATTTATAATAGTATTTATTGATAGTTCGGCTTCATATTCCATGCTTCCTAGGAGTTACTCTCATTATTTACAATGATCTCAGAGTGTATTGACTCTTGAAAGTAGCATCCCTTATGGAGTCTGTTGCTGTTGAGAAACTAGGATTTTTGCTTTTTCCTATTTCGCACTTAAGCCTCTCATAGACTTGCAGGTAACCCGTACAATTTCTTCAGAAAAACAGGGAACCTCTGAACAGTCGTGACCAGAATATGTTGCTGGTACGGTTCTACCTGTCAGTTTGTCTGACAAGAGATGTCTGTGCTTTCTCATCAGCTGCATAATGAGAATCGTGATAAAGATAACAGGAAATATTGCTTTAGGACAGCTACACTGTTATTGTTTAGGATTAATTTCCGTTTTAACTAAATTGGTGACATCTTTGCTGGCTTTTGACATAACAGAGAGGTCTGCGTTTCCTTTAATTTTCAATACAGCTCGGGGATGTTGTCAAGGTAACCTGCCTCAAAGTTTTCCTTCCAGCAATAAGCTGTGGCTGTGACATGGCTAACCTTAAATCACTGTCATTCTTGGTCACTTGTAAGGTCAAATGCTTCACAGTAAGCACAAAGGCATGACACTGGCCCCCTTTTTATTTATTGGTTCTCGTGTTGCTAAAGAAAACTGCTTGAAGCAAACTGCACGGATTAGGCATTTTAAGTCTAAAGCAATCGCGCAACAAGTATGGACACTTCTGAAAAAATAAATGCTCTTTGTTTAGAGCTACGTTTATTTATTTGTTCAATCTGTGGAGCTATCCAACTGACATGAGACTGAAGGCAGCGTAACAAGCAAAAGAAACCAACTCCCCTCTCCATTGAAACATGAAAATTCACATGCTTCTGGTCACATCTTCCAATCCCAAGCTACCAAAATAAGAAATAAGTGTTTTTTTAGAACAAAGAATGGTTATTCTGCTGGCTCAGTTGAGGAGAAGGAAGAGGGAGAGTGAATAGGAGAGGAAGAATTTAAAGGCTTTCTTCAGAGGCTGTTTTGAACCTTTTTAGTAAATGTAATTTGCAGGGTAGAATGAAGAAGAAACTCAGAGACATCAGAAATTCAGAAAGAGAACATCCATTTCTCATATAAATCTTTCTTATCAAAAATCTTAGGCAAAGGGAGAGACTGCAAAGGTTTGGATTCAGTTGAGTCTCTAGGAAATAAGATTTAGACAATAACTAGATTTATTGTACCATCTTGCGGATGCCTTCATATCATTGCCTCTAGCTAAGCAACAAAATTTTTATTTTCTTATTTGCTTGCCTTATTTTCAGTTTATAATATACTGATATTTTCTTTATGTTAAAGAATTTATTAAAATACTGACCCACTCTGCTTCATTTTCCTTCCTTAAAAAATGATATATGACTTTTTTTAACAACAACAAAAATCAGTCCACATGTATATAAATCCAAATCGAGTTTTGTTCTTCAAGGAATAATACAGTACAAAAAACGAACAAACAGAATCACATTTTTAGATTGGTGTTAAATTCAGATTTATCCTGGAGCCTAGAAATTGTCCAAGTAAGCATGATAAGATATAAAGCTCTTTATATTGCTATTGCCTAGCAATATATTTTTTTTATAAACTGAAAATTTATATGGCCACGATAGTCAGTTATTGTAAAAAAATTGCTTAAACTGCTAGTCAGAAATGATTTTACAAGATATTTTTCATTATCTAGCCATTTCAGTCATTAGATCTCTATTTTATGTTTTCCCTATTCTTTTTTGCAGTTCTACTATCCTTGGGTATTTCCATTTCTACAAAAAATCACTCTTTTCAGTTATTGTTATGTTTGGTGTGTTGTTATAGATCACAATCAGCTTGTATATGAAAATTCCATAATATAATTTTGAACAATCCCTTTTGTGATTATAGTATATGGAAATGATAGTATTTGTTCAGGAACCAATGAATTATAGATACCATAGGTACATTTAGGTACTGCCCAGTTTACTCTCAAATTTCTTGAACATGTGTTCTTGGTGTATGTGTTTAATGCTGACAATTGCACTGCCAATTTAGGGAAATGCACAGATCAAAGGATAACTGTTCTAATTTACATTAGTCAGAAAGTGCAAATTAGGCTACTGGAAAAGGTGAACAAACATTTCCAGAAACTGGGTATATTAGCAGTTTACATTATATATGTAAAACTTTCTTCCAGTTGTTCAGCTGTTAGACTTTCATATTCTGGCCTTTGTAGATTGTTTACCCAAAGACACATCCATATATACAAATGCTCCTATTTTCATCTGTGAAATATAAGCAAATATAATTAATTTATATGTTCTAAGTTCAGTTTCTCCCTCCTCTCTGCCCCCATTTTTAACCATGTAGTATGACCAGAAGAGATCATTACTGATGATCATAAATTAGGGAGAAGGTGTTTGACCCATTTACACAGCATCGTCAGATCAACACATTTATTTATGTAATATATTCAAGTACTGATAATTTTAGCTATATAGTCCTATATAATAACTTTTATAATACATAAATTTATATTATATAAAATATTGCTATTTTATATAATTTCAAGATTAGTATAGATTTAATTTACTGAAAGTTTAGGAAGATAGACTGATAATACAACTGAAAACAATGGGATATACAGATGCTTTTTAAAAAAAACACTTCATCCTCAGAAGATCCTCTCTGAACCATGCTACTCTAAATAATTGTCATGTGACTAGAACCCAGGACTCTGAGTGCCCTAGAATTTGCTGTCATTTCCCTTGGCACTTTACTGTATTCATCTATAATGCATATTATAGAATATCTTGTGCTCTTTATTGTCTCATTCTTTTTGAAGTTTGTTGCATAGGAATGCTTCTCCTTGTGGATATTTCTGAGATAACACAACTGCAAAAACTTTTCTTTTTGAAAGCTATACTTTTATTTGTTATGTTTCACAGTTTTGAAATGTTTGTAATTCTTGTGAACCCTTAAAGTCAATGTATTTTGTTGATATTGTTATTTCTGAGAGTATAGCAATCGCAAAGTACACAACTCCAATAAATAATTAAACAAAGATATGCATCACCCACTACATATGCAGATTACATTTCCAAATGATTAAGTTTATTATGTATAATACATAATTTTGAAGCTTCAAATTATGTATATTATAAGGCTAAATTATAATAAATCTTTTAATTTAGCAGAAAGTTGCAAAGAAGACAGATTACAAGAGGTTTAATGATGATCAATAATGCATTGCACTCATTTAAAGCCTTTTGAAGTTAGGAGAAAATGCCTCATGGTCTTAAGGTGGCTTAAATAAACCTAATGCAAATAATTTAGGGTAACTTAATTACAGTATGCTGTGCAAAAAAATTAAATCTTGGTATACCTGTGAAAAGACTCTATAGCAAAGTTGGGGAAAACCTGTTTCCAGCCTTTGGAAAGCAAGCAATTTTCATTCTTTATGCTAAACAAATAGCAGAACATAAAATTCACCTTTGCAGAAATTACTAAATTATAATTGAAGTGCATTGGTTATCTATATTTTTTTAAAACAGTAGGTGAAAAAACTATTAAGATAGTACTTGCTATGAAATATTGCTTGAAAGAGACTATTTATTACTCTGAAAGACTCAAATTGTTTGGCAAGCAGAACAAGGACCAGAGCTAGTTTTTAGAATATAGAGTATTGTTCTTAGTCTAATCAATCCCTCTTTAAGAAAATATGAAAGTGTGAATGGCATGAGGATTGCAACCCAATAAAGTGGTTAGGAAACTTTTAAGGTAAAGACTTCACTGTGCTTTTTTGTTGTTGTTCAATCGCGCAGTCATGTCCGACTCATCACAACCCCATGGACTGCATTACACCAGGCCCCCCTGTCTTGCACTGCCTCCCGGAGTCTTCCCAAGCTCACACACATCACACTGACTATGCTATCTGTCCATCTCATCCTCTGCCATCCCTGTCTCCTCTTCCCTTCAATCCCTCCCAGTATCACAGTCTTTTCGAATGAGTCCTCCCTGCGCATTATGTGGCCAAAGTACTTGAGCTTCAGCTTCAATATCTGTCCCTCCAAAGAGCAATCAAGGTTGATTTCCTTTAGGATTGATTGGTTGGATGTCCTTGCAGTCCAAGAAACTCTCAAGAGTCTTCTCCAGCACCACTATTCAAAGGCATCGATTCTTCGATGCTCAGCCTTCCTTATGGTCCAGCTCTCACAGCCATCATCTTTCATTAGATATAGTTTTACCAGACCATGTTGTAGTTCAATCCATCTTGCATCAGCAATCCATCATCCAGGTAACTTAAACCATGGTCCCAGAAACTAAATCTCCCTGGCTGTAAGGAATGAAGTTGATGGGACAATGAGAATCAGATGCTTTCTGTAGACATCTAGAGGACACCCAATCATACGCTGAGTTGGGAAGACAGGAGGAAAAAACCTGGCTTATGTAGACTTTGATTTTTGTATACTGCAGCAGACAAGTCTTCTGTGTATATATGACCTCATTTTTGTCTGCTAATAAAGCAATACATCTAACCAAATCATTATCTGATACCTTCTGCTGATAAGTCAGTTCCTGAAAAAGGCGTTAAGTGGGGAGCTGAGATTTACAGCCAAGCCTGGCGTGAAGCTTACCATCTGTTGATAACATTTACAAAGCCAGATGTTTACCCATATTCTTTATGTTCTTTTCTTTGAAAGTCCTACTCTATAATCTGGAAGGAGGCTGAGAATACCATTTATGTGACTGCAAACTACATTATGATGCAATTCTAACAGCTCTTGGCAGTTTTGGTAGTTGTTCTGTCATATTTGTCACTTTTCTTTCATCCATGAAATGACCGTAAATCACAGCCCATCGTCCGGCCAATGTCCTAGACTGCCATTCAGCAGAAGATTCATAGTTTGGTTAGATAATATCTAAAACAAGAATGAAGCCGAGAAAAACAGTTGCCTACTGGCAGAATAAAAGTGCAAATACTTTATATATATTCATAATAATTCAGTGCTGTGGTGTCCAATTACATTTGTCTGGCTAGACAAGAAACTGCAAGAATAAACTTCCAAGGACATAAAAGTCAGATAAGTAAATTTACTGTAGAAAAACAAATGAAGCCATTATGAAAGAATTCTAGCAACTGCTATGTATTAAACCAGGAGTGTCCAACCTTGGCACCTTCAAGATGTGTAGACTTCAACTCTGATTGAAGAATCCTGGAAGTTGAAGTCCACACATCTTAAAGTTGCCAAAGTTGGATATGCCTGTCTTAAACCCAAGCCCAATTAATATGAAATCAAGATACAGTGGAACCGTTCTGGAAAAGTACTTGTAATCTAATACGCTCACGTAGCAAAGTGAACACACATTACAATACGTACACGTAAACATACACATAAGTACATGTCATAGCATAAACAGTACGCTCGTGTCGATGCTGCCTCTAAGAGAAAAGAAATATCAGTTGTGAGATTTCCCGCGCGAGCTCATTGCATGATGCTCGTCTTGCAAGATATCACTCGTTAACCAAGTTAAATCTTATTAAAAAATTTTGCTCGTCTCGCAAAGCACTTGTAAAGCACGTTACTCACAATCCAAGGTTCCACTGTACTGGGTTGTTATTATTTATTGTACTTCTTTTTCCTGCCTGCATGGTTGATGGATGAAAAGCCATGGATGAAAAGCCATTCTCTTGTGGGGTGGGATATATGGTTTCCATCTGTCTCTTGTTTTGATAGTGAACTAGCCTGATAGTATGCTGTGTGCCTGTGACCATGTGAGTTTTCATGTATAATTTTTCTTCCTGCAAAGAAAGGAAGACTCTTTGCGTAATGCTTTGAACCCCTGAAGTTGAATGAGAGTAGCCGGCTTTCAGTTTACTTCTGACAATGCTTCTTGCAGGCAGCAAACGTCATGAACTTATGGGTTCAGTCAGCACATATTTGGTTCTCATAATAGTGGTTCAATAAGTACAGTGACTGTTCTGTTTATCTCTTTGTATGATGCAGCTGCATCCCACCTACTCGTCAAGGACTAATTTGTTTTTGCTCAGCAGTTTCCTTTTTTTTCTGTTTAAAGGCTCAAGCCTGTCCTTCTGCAAGGGCATAAAAGCTGGTCTAATTTCAAAAGTGCAGAAGATCTTCTGCATCTTGTTTAGGACTGGTGTCCCATCTTTTTCTTTTGCTAGATTTTTTTCCTTATGAAGTCTGTTTCCTCTGACAGTTTGTATTATAATGCCTCCTGTAGTCTGATACATTTTCATCTCCTCTTATGACTAGATATGGTTTTCCCTGCTCCAATCCTTAGTTTTTTCTCCAAGCACCGCTACAAGCTTGCTGGGTATCCAGTCAGCTAGGAACACAAATATGCCTCAAATGTTGGACGTTACAACTATAATCTTACTTTTTACTTTTGTTTCTTCAGTTACCACCAGCAAAAAGTCTTTTTAATTTTACTTGTGTGCTATCCATTTTGTAGATTTGGTATCTTTGTGAATATTCACAAAGAGAAAATGGATAAGGACTCCCATTTTAAATTTGCCCATCCAATTCCATTTCCAATCTCTTTCCTTGTAGTCCTAATGACTGAGGACAAGTTCCCTCCCAATGTTAACAAGTTGGAAGGAAGAAGAAATTTATACCAGTGGGATAAAGAGTTTATAAGGGGACTGTCCTTGAGGAATCATCTCTACATCCAAGCAATGGCAATTGTATATGGCAATGTGAAACAGAAATTAGTGGAGCTTGGAAGTTGATTGTCTTATATACCTTATATAGTTTTTTGGGGTAGCCTCTCTGCTAACTCGAAGAGAAGTTGTTCATCCACAATGAACCATCAGAAGTTTTCAGTATACCCTCTCTTGCAGTCAGGAAAGGAGCTCTTCAGACACAACCCTTCAGTATTTTCCTCTCTTGGCTCATCTGTATTCTTCCTTGTTTTTCCTCTTTTTCAACTCTACAACCAAACATTTGTTAGCTTTTCCTATTTGTTTGGGGAGTTGCTATGATTTCCATTCCCCTCTTCAAACTTTTTGTCTATATAAGTGACAGTTCTGAATGTTTCTTCTTGGTATTTGGCCGTCAGGACAAATCGGTGATTATGCTGATTTACCATTTACTCCACTGCCCAATAGACTCCCTACCTGAGCTGATGGGGAAAATCTAGGGGCATTCAGTATGCATGCTAAAGCGATTTCTGTCTGATGCACCTGAGTTCATGGATGACTAAATCAATATCTAAACACAATGAGACAGTGGATGGATGCCAACATACACAAAGTTAATTCTAAATAAGACATGGGTTATTGGGGAAAGCTCCTCTACCCGCTGGATAGCAGTCCACCAAAAGAGCAGGTTCGTTGTTGGAGCTGATCACTATCAACAGAAGAGAATATTTGTAGTCAGTGTTGAATTGTGGAGTCCTTGGTGCTCTTTGAGCTTGGTTGCTTACTTGCAGATGTTTCATTACCCGACTAAGTCTGATCACTCTTACTGGGCACATAGGTAGTTTGGTGGCTAGATGTTCCTTTTATCCATGTAATCTGATAGTTTAGCTATGACCCTTTTGGAGCAGGGAAAAATTAGCAACAAGTAAACACACTCTTCTAATTTATCTGATTATTGCAATATATTGTAATCAAGAATTTTGAAGGTAGTTTGGAAATTTCAGTTCTCCCAAAGTAGAATTTTTTAGTAATTGGAAATAACAGATAAATTTGCTGCCATTTGATGTTCAGGCCCAATTCAAAGTTTTAATTCTTAAAATGATGGGAATCCAGCCAATCTTAATGAACACCTTCTCCCTTGTGTACCTGTCGGGACTCTACAGTCATTTTTAATATTTGTTTCTGAGTTTTCTTACAAAGTGAGGTTGGCTGTAACTGGGGCCCCAGGTGTGGAATATTCCCTCAAAGGACCCACAACTGGGGCCCCACTTATTATTAAATAGCACAGAAAAGATACAAAGCATATTGATAGATATAGATACGTACTGTATATATACGCTTTATATCTTTTCTGTACCATTTATTAATGTTATTTGATTGCTTTCAATGTTCTATATATTTTGTGATTTTTTAAAAAAAATGCTTTTAGACTTTTTAATGTTTTAAACAGTTTGCCAATCTATCCAGAGAATTTGCTTATTGGATAGATCAAATAAAAAATAAATATGCAAATTTGGTTTCTTGCAGGCAGGCCTGAAGGGTAAAGGAGAAGGGGATAATGACACAAAAGGGAGAAAAAGGCTTAGAGGAGAAGGTAAGGCAGCATCTCCTCCAAACTAAGCATTATTGATTTATACATTTATTTGTTAGATTTCTCTTGCTTTTTCTTGAGGAGCTTGAGGAATAAGCTACTTCGGAACATCCTTTTATTTTTTTCCTCACCACAATCCATTCTGTGGAATTGGTAGGGCTCAAATTCCATATAGCTTTATCTGATTCTAAGGAAAAGTGTTATTATACTCATTCTTTTGTATTTTTGCATAGATCTCCTAGCATGGAGTTTGAAGTGAATGGCAAAAGATTGTGAGCCAGTGTTTAACTTTAAAATTTCCTTCCATATACAAGCAACGTTTATTTATTTATTGCATTTAGGCAACCTAACCCAAACAATGTGACTCTGGATGGTGTATAGCAAAAAGCAAACAAGAGACTCCCAAATTCCCCAAATCACATACCATTAAAAACTTACCCAGTATATGAAATATAAAGTGTCATTTGAACTAAAAGAGGACTCTACTCAACTTTCTCAACGCCTGAGGAAAAAGTCAGATCTTAATGGCTTTTCTGAAGGCAAGCAGAGTTGGGGGCTTGTTGTAATTGGCAGGGTGGGGATTTTTCCAGAGCACAAGGGCAGTCACCTAATCCCATGAAATGGCAGAGTTTAAAATAGGGCACCTGTGGGAGCATGTGGGGTTGGCAGATATTCTCAGGGGCAGGTGATCCTGCAAGAAAATCAGGCCAATGATCTATGTAACGTCCCTACCATATGTAACAACTTTAGTGTTATGGATATGTCTA
>JANHZU010003829.1:7034-17381 GCA_032468055.1 Acrochordus granulatus
AACCCGATGAAATGAAATTGATGGGCCTAAACCGCTTCACCAAACTGGCTGCATCCCTGATCTAGACAGCATTCATTTAACAAGTACAGCTGATAGAAGCCCTGCTGTGGAATTTGATGGCAACCTTTGGTATTGTGCTGACAAGGTACTTTGCACCAAAGTGTTTTTTGTAAATTTGATCTTGTAAAATGATATACAGGATCAGTGTTTCACTTGTCATTCTTGGGCATCTTCTAGGATGCTGTTGTAGCCCTGAGCAATACTTGGTCATATTTGCTTTTCTTGTCTCAAAACTTTACACAATTATGCAAATGTTTATATATTGGTGAAATATGTCTTAAGGTACTATATATATTTGAGAAAGCTCTATTCAGTATTAGCATATATTATAGAAAATTCCATTAACAGTATAGGTTAAGGCAAGTTCAAAGCAATATTTTCTTCATTAGGAAACTTTGTATACAAAATGCGTATATTAGGAACAACCGTGTATGGAAGAACATGCAAATAGTTTTTGCAGTTCAAAAATAATAATTTGCAGAAAATCAGGTAGAATATTACAATAAAATGGAATAATATTTCCAAGTGAATTTAGAATGATGCTCACATCCCTAATCATAACATAACAACTTGTAAAGAAAGAACACTGTGACCTAAAAATCAGATGATTATTAGATGAGGAAAAACACACTGCAGCAATCCTAAACCCCAGAAAAAGGAAATGGACCACCTAACAAAATGGATACCCATGCAACTTCATCAAAAAATGCCCAACTACTCAACCCCCCACAGTACAACCAACATTAGCAGTGAAAAGGATAACACTGCGACACATCAAAAATACCTCACAAACCACCAACAGACTATTATAATCACATGGCTTCACCATAGCATACAAACAAACTAAAGCTCTCCAAAACATCCTAAGTAAACCAAAAGATCCAGCAGCCCCAGAGGAAAAACAGGAATCATCTACAACATACAATGTAAAGACTATAACAGCCGCTATGTAGGACAAACAGGCAGAATACTAGGAGAGCACATCCATGAACATAAATCAGCAGTCACAAGACATTATTAAAACTCCTTAATTTCACAACGTATGGACAGACATAACCTTAGTTCTAACTGAGATACCATAAACATCTTAGACTAAGCCAAATCCAAAAATTCTAGAGAATTTCTGGAAGCCTGGTTCTCAGACAAATCAGCCATAAACAGGCACATAGTGATAAATAACAACTACATACCATTCAAAAGAGACAATCAAAAGGAAACAAAAATACCAAAATATCTCCTCATGAACAATCAACACCTAGATAAGCAGAGATTAACACCAAGATTAACAATAGACCAGTAGTCAAGAAGGAAACAATACCTCAATCAAGGAACTAGAAACTCAGACAAACAAGGTAAAAACAAACAGCCTCCTAATCAAGGAACCTCCAGGAATACCCCCCACAACACTGACAGGCCAAGCCACTAGTATTTAAAGAGAGCAAACCTCTCTCTCCTCTAGCACTGATTATATTACCTAGTTTGGTTATGAAATGTCTTCAGGAAAACAGCCAAGCTCAGAGAGCACCAAGGACTCTAACTAAAAATGATTTTATCCTGGAAACACAAATCTGTATTTGACAGAGTGTGTACAAATGGGTATGTTTCATCAACATTAAGTTGCAAAGAAACCTGGATTACAGATTAAATTTACATATTATATTTTAATAGTTATTTAATGTTAAAAAAAGAATATTTATTTGACATGAATATTTTAAATCTAGAAGTCTTTTTTATTTGGTTTAGTTTTTTTTATTCCACAAGTGCCAATGTTATATCTAGTTACATTTTTAGAAACAACTTGACTTCAGGACATCAAGTAACAGATCTTTATAAACAATATAGCAACTGTTTAACAACTATAGAGAAAATTATTTTTCATACCATTTTAGGAAGTTTAAACCCATACCTGTGAAAAGAGAAAGTAGAAAACATAAATCCTTTGAGAAGGCTGAAGCAACAGAAAGATTTTGTTAGTATTCCCCAAATGAATAAATAAAAAAAGCAAGTCTGATAGCTAGGATAAATGGGCTCTTCAAACAGTCATCTCCCTGCCAATAATTTGCAGCTTACTGGAACCACTAAACAATAAATAAGTATTCTTTAGAATCAAAATTATTGTTTGAGACCTACTGTATTTATATATGTATAAATGTCATCAGATAAATTAGTATGGGAGGAAAAGGAAGAAATAACAAATTATTTGCAAAAACTTGAAACTTATTATTTAAAAAAATGCTTTGTCAGACAAGGTTAAATCATCTAGCTTTAACGTCAATCTGATTCCAAAATAATATTAGATCCACTTGTCATTCCCTTTACATAAATCATTTGAAACTTTCGCTCTCATGAACTGTGTCTGTATCCATAGGCTTGGGGGAAAATTGTTATTTTATTGCTTCTTTCACAAAGAAATTAACGGTGTTTTTCTTTGAAGTATGGCTGTTCACATGAAAAAGAAAATGTAGCATTTCCAAAAGCTTCTGACAGCTTTTAAGCAATGGCTTCAATGAGAAAACACTTGTACCAATGACATGACAAACCTGGAGCTTTCATTGTTTTACTTTGTGTTATTTAAAATACACACACATCCACATCCATCTAAAAAAAAAACTCTTGAAGGACAACAATACAAAATTAGAGTTAACTAATTTAAACTTCAAGTACTGGAATTTCTAAACACAATGCCACTTAAAATGAATCATGAATAGAGGATGATACTCTATTAGTTTATAATTCCTTTGCCAATTATATGCCATCAAATTGCTGTTGATTCCTAACAAACATCTAGAGAGACTTTTTCCATAATGGCCTATCCCTAACTTGATCTTTTGGATCTTCCAAGATTACACCTATTTATTTGTTTTATTAAACTTATATGACTCCGATCTTCCAAGGACTACTCTAGGTGGCTTACAATCATGATAAAATAAAGCAATAAAACTTTAAAACAATTAATATTATCATCAAAACTGATTCAAAACTAACAAGGGAAGGGACCAAGATGCAGATGGAGGGAAACTGCAATTGTCTTAGTCCATTAGTCACCACCAGCATGACAAACCCCACTGGGGTCCCAAGCCAGTTGGCAGAGCCATATCTTCAGGCTGCCAGAAGAGTGGCATAGGTCTTATCTCAGGGGGCATAGTGTTCCACAGAACAGGAGCCACGGCAGAAAAGGCTCTTCTCCTGGACCTTGACAGCCAGAATTCCTTGACTGACAGGGTCTACAGCATGCCTTTTCTGCTGGTCCAGTAGGGTGTGCCAATTTTATTGGGGTGAGACAGTTTCTTAGATAGCCTGGACCCATGGCATAAATGGCTTTAAAAGCAAAAATCAACACCATGAATTGCATCCAGAAGCAAACTGCCAAATGGTGCAGCTCACAGAACAGCAGTGTAGCATGGGCCACCTTAGGGGTGCCAAGAATTGTCTGCACAGCTGCATTCTGCACCAGCTGTAGCTTCTGAATACTCTTCAAGGATAGCCCCAAGGATAGCCCCCATTACTGCACATTGCAGTAATCCAAACATGAGATGACTCGTGCTTGAGTGACTGAATGTAGGAACTCCTGATCCAGGAAAGGGCACAACTCTCCTAGCTACAACTGTCACTTACTCTTCAAATAGGAGTCATGAGTCTAGGAGAAGCCCCAAGTTGCACACCAGATCTGCCTGGGGCAGTGCAACCCCATTCAGAACTAAAGACGTTAAATTCTTATATTGAGGAACTTCAGGTACCCAAAGACATTCAGTCTTACCAGGGATCTGGTACCTATTGCCACTATAATTGAGTCCATCCACCTTGTTACTGGTCATCCTTTTCTTCTCTTTCCTTCCACTTTCCCCAGCTTTAAAGACTTCTCCAGAGAGCTGAGTCTTCCTCAAATATGTGTGAAACTGCCAAGGCTCATACATTGATGATGGCAGGACTAAAGCCAAAAATGGCCAAGCCCATCTGTTTTCTGCCTGCTTCTTCTCTTTTTCCCTCCCTGCTTTTCCTTTCTTCCCTGTCAACTGCTGATGGACAGTTTTTAACAGAATCCTCAATAAATAAAAATAGGACCTTTTTAAATTAGATTTAAATTTTAAATCAAAGGTGCAGATATCTATCCCTGTGTTACTGCATCAAAGAAGGCCACAGTCCAGGAGATGTTCATGATGAACATGTTTTTGCAATTGCCACAACATGTTGTAGTGTACTAATTAATCAGGATTTCCACTGAGTGTTGGCAGCAGGATCTCTTTGACAAGATCAAAAGCAGAAATGTTGGTTAGCGGCCACCTGTGAGCCTCTTCTGAGGGTCCAGTTATTTCTCTGGGATATTATGCAGGTTATGAGCAAGAAGACTGCAAGCATCTTAGTGACAGATTGACCCAGGAAAGATACCTTTGCAAGCCAGACTGACTATAGTCATTATGAATATCTTATTAATCTGAAATTTGGGATTGGCATTAAAACCATTGACGGTATAGCCATTTTATTGGGATTTCTTAATTGTCTATTGTAGAAAATGCATCAAAGTAGAAGTTTTAAATTGATTAGAATGGAGGTTGGAATGCAAACAATGTTGTTATTCATTTGAACAAATGATTGCTTAACTGATAATTATTTTATAATAAATTATTTCTACGTGACAGATTACTTAAGTGAAATCAATAAGCATGGAAGCAAAATGATAGTAGATTTTATGTTATTGAGCTATTATGTATTGATTTGGATGGTAGAATTATTGAGATAAGTTTGTGTGAGAGGAAAGGAATGGAAGGACAGGAATTATTATTAGACTTTTAGGGTAGGACAAAGATGGTGAGAAGTGGAGATACCTAATTTCCTCTTTAAAGGAATCTGGGTTTCCTTTCTTTTTCTAATTACCTCCCAGTCTCATAATACTACTTTTGCTACTAGTTAATTCCAATTTGAAGGTACGTTGATGGTTGGTTAATGGATATGCATAACAGAAATCTCTAAAATTATTTAGGGAAGGAAGGGAGGGAGGGGAGAGGAGGGGAGGAAAGCTTTCAAAAGAAAACTATATGTCTGCCTCACAGGTGCCAGTAGAATACATCACCCAGTCCATTTGGATTCTATTAGGTGTCTACGAGGTGCTTTATCTAGCAATCACTTCTGAGTGCCTGTATCTGATATTTGGCTGAGATATACTGGGTCTATTTGAGATCTGCTGGAATTCTATTAGTATATCATTCCTCTCCTTTCCTAACAGATGTGGTCCAGGAGATGTTCACAATGCACATATTTTTGGCATGGATTTGTGGATTTTTTACATATATATTTGTGCCATTGGGTCTGGAACTATGTCAGCATAATCATCATCTTACTGTTTCAAATTATTTCTGGTCAACATTATTTGAACTGGATCTTCTGCTCAGAAATAGGAGGTATTCCTGAGGTGACTTCTGGGGAGGTATGGCAAACTGATGACATTTCCATAAAAGAAGATCCAATTACCACGGCAAAGACCAAGAAACTGATAAGTAGATGGGAGATTGCCCACATGTGCACCAGATGGCTGCTGCTTGACAGGATATAGCAGGACAGCAGTTTCCCATGGATTAAGCATAGAGAGATGATGGTATTAGCCATCTTGCTTTTTGGAGCTTTTAAAGGGCACTAACTTTGTAAAACTTGCTGTTTAATCACTTTTGGAAGTTGCTCATTAGCTACTTTTAAGTTATTAGATGTCTTTGGAATGAGAAGCCTGCCTTGAATCCTTAATAAAAGAAAAAAATAACCAAAAACTTTAGATTATGAAGTAACAACAAAAGGTTAAATAAGATTTTCATCTTAGAAAGTTGCAGTTGAAATGAATTAAGGATCCAGATAAACCTGGAATATTGAAACTTTTACACTGAAATTTTGGAATTATTTATAAAGAATGAATAGCTTCTCATGGGAAATAAATTATTCTTTTTTTACAACAAGGATAAGTAATTTCATGATTACAAAAAATGGACACTACAGGAGTAGACAGAAGAAAGATCTACAAGCCTGTAAAATGTTGCAAAACATAATAATTAAGAAAATATTTAAGGTTACTTTTGAAGAATGAAATTAGAAAACAATAACCACAATATCAACAGTGTCGATAATGATGTCTGCTTCTATGTATAGATTATGATCAAAAGATGTATTGAAGCTGACAAGATAGAGATTACTGAAAGGGGATTGACAACTGTGAAGCCAAGAGAATGACTTAGAAAAGGATGTTTCACTGGATCTACAAAAGGAAATGACTGCAGTTTTAACATTTAAAAGCAAAATACAAATGACAAACCAAGAGAGGGACCTGGATAATTTTTTCCTATTGGATTTACAAAAGAGGCTTGTTAAAGAATTCTGTGCAATGGGACAAAGAAGAAATTAAGAGAAATCAAATTGTACAGCAATATTTGAACAAGTTAAAGATTAAAAGTAAAAGGAAGTAATATAAAGTTGGTTTATCTGATGAAGGTTAAAACAGATATGTTATTATTTCTGGAAGCCCTTATCGGTTTTTCTGCTAAAATCAGGATTGAAAAGATGATAGTTAATGGATTTGGTTATCGATACAAGATGGGATATGGAATGAAGAGGTAAGTGTTTGTAATCATAGAAGGGGTGAAGAGTCACTAAATTTGTTTAGAATTGTGATGAAATTTGGAAGGTAATTCTATATGTATCTCTTTTTTCTTTCTTTACTATATTCTTATGTTTTTTTTCTTTTTCTTGCACTTTGTTTTTCTTCTTCCTATTCTTTTTTGAAGATAACATTGTACTAGATGTTACTATTATAATCAAAATTCGTAATAAAATTTATATATTGAAAAAAGGAATAGAAGGTATCTCCTGCCCAAAAACAGATTTGGAGTTAGCATTCCATCATAAAGCCACCTTTATCAAATTCCTGCCAATCATCTTCCCCTTTGGCAACAAGAAGGGATAGTCCATGACTTCAGAGACCCCAGAAACATGAGAAGGAAAGAGAGTAGGAGCAACTTACCAACAAAAACAAAAACTTATCAAGATTCTCACTACTAACTTGTTTGCTGCTGCATAATGAAAAGAAATTCTGAACTCCAACTAATATACATATCCTCTGGATTCCATGAATTTAATGAATAACATGCATATGTATCTATCATACTATTCCTTTTTGGGATAAGCAAAATTATGCAAAACACCAAAGTGGAATAACAAGTAATGAGCAAAAGAAATTAAAAGAAAGAAAAGGATATCTAATTCAATCAACTTTATATCAGCCCCGTTCTGTTTACCTCTCCATGTATTTCTCTCTTTGCAAATCACTCTTGTTTTTACCATATCAATATGTAATTTTATATATTGCTTTAAACTGGAACCCCATTTTCAAAGAAAGAAGAGGATAAAGAATTAATGTGCACTCCTCAATGATACTGAACACTCCCCTTGCACCAATGTGCCTTGAACCAGTCTATTGGGATCATGCAGTCTTCTTATCTAAGCATACATCTCTACAACAGAACATTTTTTATCCAAAACTATCCACAATAAAATACAAAGGAATATATATTGGAAAATATAAAGCAGCAATTATAAAATTTAAACAAGCATGACCAATCAGTCACTTTTTGGAAGAAAACAATTTGTTTAAAACAGTTTTTTTTTTTTGCACAACTGAAAGAGACAAAAAACAAATTACATAAAGTACAAAATACTTAAGCAGTCCACCCTCATAGAAGAGAAAGAGATTCTGCATCCTTGGCTGCGAGGACACTGTCTCCTGAAATGCAACTGAAAAGATATATAACCGCTGAAGGATAGCTTTGCCAGTAGCATGCAGAATATAAATCTGATAAATAAATATATAAATGACATGGCAAAGCCTCTCCTTGGTAAAAGGGCTGGAGCAAGGCAGGTAGAAAGAGTCAAACACGTGTCTCTCTCCCCTCACTATTTTCCAGCAGCAGCTGCTCTTATGAAAGCTGTTAAAGCTTCAGATGAAGCAATAAAAGTGTGAAGATGAAGGAATGCAAGCAGCCAAGCTTAGATATCGAGCAAAAACATTACAATCCAGTACTTAGGATTTCTCTAGCTTTGCCTTAATATGTAATATGAACTAAGTCATTCTGGTTTGTAAATCATGTTTTTAATTTATTTTCCCTACCATATTTATAGTCTATCTGAATCATGATGGATTGACTCTACAACAAGGTCAAAAGAGAACTGTAACATCTAACACAGGGAATTCAAAAGAAATTTCATCAGTAGGGAAAAAAAGAAATTTTCATCATGGGCCCCAATACATTAATCTAAACTAAGGGCCCCATATGCTTGGTCTGGGTCTGTCATATCTCTGTGGATATTTATATTGCATAGGATGCAGACTGCCATTGGAAGGCTCATTGATCAATCCATGCCCCCTAAACCTGGTGGGGAGTGACTGCCAATCGTTTCTCTTTCAACAACCAGACCGGATGGGCTGATGCAAGTTGGGCAAGGCTGACTCTGAACTCTGAACACAAAATTATGTTTGAAATAAACCATGGCTTAGTATGATGCATGAACCCAGTCTGTTTTTCTCTCTCATTCTCTCTCTTGTACCTCGTTCAGCAACAAGCAACAACCGCTGTATGAAAGCTCCTTGACTGGCCTGGAAGACAAGGGAGGGGCAAAGAGCTAAGCTTGGGAAAATACTTAGGACAGTTTACCACATCTTTCAACTGCATAACTGATTTACTTTATTAAACAACTGAAGTGATATAAAATTGTTTGTCTTTGGTGAATTGTACCACATGCTAGTTGGGCCCCACAGTCCTCCCAGAATAGGAGGGGCCCAAAAGTTAGGCATTTTGCATTTGGGGGGCTGAGGTAGCATTTAAGGGGCAAGCTGATATCTTAAGCCTTACATAGACTTAAGGCACTTCTTTCAGTCCTTACTATTTTAATTCTTTCCCCCAAATTAGGCCTACAAGTAGTCCTCACTAAGCAACCATAATTAGAACCAGCAATTCAGTGGCTAAGTACAAGAGTCACTAAGTGGAAAATCACATAAGCACAACAGGCTTATGATCTCACTTCCCCTTCAGTCATTACGCAAAACACCATGGTTACTAAGAGAAAAATCACATGATTTTCCTTCCACCCTCTCTGTTAGCTCCGGTTCTCATAAACCAGTTGTGAGGCATACAAATGGCGATCACGTGACTGCGAGATGCTGCAATGTTCATAATACGAGGATTAGTCACGGGGTTTTTTTTAGCTCTGTTGTAATTTTGAAGGTCATTGCACAAGGCAGTAAGTGAGGAGTATCTGTATATCTGAAGTGGTCTCAAGATGATGTAGAAACCATAGTGCAGCTCTTGACTCAGTGGAAATTACAATCTGCCGGCTTAAATTCTAAATGATCGTACCTTAACTTTTCATCTTGAGACGTGCTTTCTCCTGAAGGCATTCAGGAGAACGTGTTGCTTTGATTTCGGCGGCATATAAATTTAATAAATAAACATCCCAGTAAGTTTCAAAGGTACAGAAGCAAGTTCAACCTTTCAGCAATGGTTTCAGTCTGTCAAAATTTTAAGTAAACTAAACTGTTTTCCCCTCGTATTGTAAAAAGATTAAGAACAGCACAGATATCTCTCCTAGTGAAAAATTTGTATTTTTCAGAGCAGTTACATTCGAACATGGACAATCTTGTTATCTTATAAAGAAAAAGCCTCTGCACTGTCAAATATTATGTATCAGGTTGAATTAATAGAGTCATTTATCAAATTTTGATGTGTAATGTTTTATCTTAACAATACCATTGTGTAACCTAGTTTTGTTCATTGGATTAATCTCTTATAATCAGATATCTGACAATAATTCCATAGATACAACCATTTTCTTCTTACAAACACACAGACTTTTATCTTGCCAATTATTTTCTCATAATTGTACTTTTCATAAATCTAGTGATACCTAACTCTCTTCAGATAACTGAACCCGGTTACTTTGTTAAATGAATAGTTAATCATGTCACTATCAAACCAATGATTTTTTTTATTAGCATCCATATATCTTAGAAGATAATTATAAATTTAGATCAGAACAATTTTAGTAATTGATCACTACCTATTTTGCTAATTTTAGGTGTAACTCTTCCAGTGAAACTACCTTCATTCAGCATCCATAAGCATGTTGTTTTGAATGAAATGTTTGAAGATAGTGGAATTATTAGAAGTGCCTTAAGTCTATGTAAGGCTTAAGATATCAGCTTTGCTTGCCCCTTAAATGCTACCTCAGCCCCCCAAATGCAAAATGCCTAACTTTTGG
>JANHZU010003829.1:21319-43545 GCA_032468055.1 Acrochordus granulatus
TGGAGGAAAACTATGGCAAACCTAGACAGCATATTAAAAAGCAGAGACATTGCCTTGCTGACAAACGTCCATAAAATCAAAGCTATAGTTCTCCCAGTAGTATTGTGTGGCTGTGAGAGATGGACCAAAAGGAAGGCTGAGCATCGAAGAACTGATGCCTTCGATTTATAGTGCTGGAGAAGACTCTTGAGCAAGGAGATCAAACCAGTCAATGCAACAGGAAGTCAACCGTGACTGTTCATTGGAGGGACAGATACTGAAGCTGAAGCTCAAGTACTTTGGCCACATAATGCGAAGAGGGGATTCATTGGAAAAGACCGTGATGCTGGGAAAGATTGAAGGCAAAAGGAGAAGGGGATGGCAAAGGATGAGATGGTTAGATAGCTCAAAAGTATTATATTAATTCTATTTTGCTTACTTAAATTCAAGCTTTCCATGGAGTGTCACAGGGGAAATTACTGTCTGCACAATTCAGATCTTTGTTGGCAAAGACATGGCATCTGAATATTTTCTCCATGGACTTCTTTCATTCTACAAAGTGCTAATCTTCAATGTATTTCTTAAATGTTGCTTTCTTTACCATTGATAATCAACTCTAAAAGATTGAACCTACCCACCACTTGATATCTTCATTGTCAGTTCTATGACTGGTTGCTGCACCCGTTATCATTAATTTGGTCTTCTTTATATTTAATCTTAGTCCTATTTTTTCACTGTCCTCCTTGATTTTCATTAGTAGAGCTGACAGATCATTTGCATTTTCAGCTATCAGAATAGCATCATTAGCACAGTGTGGAATACTGATTTTTCCTCCCCCAATTTTAAATCTATACTCATTTTCTTCCAATCCAGCTTCCCTCAATATATATTCCACTTATAAGGTGAATAAATACAAGTAGTCTTCATTTAATGACCACTCATTGAGCAACTATTCAAAGTTACAACAGCACTGAATGAGTTGTGCTTATTTGTCAAAGTTTATTTTTATCTTTTTATTCATCATTTCTCAACCATCCATCTCCCTCAGAGAGGGACCCAGCCATCCCAGCAACCCCACAGTCAGGTGACCATGATCTGGGCACTTGACAACCAGCTCACATTTACAATGGTTATAGAATCCCATGGACAAGTGATTGCCATTTGCCTCAGCTTTCCATAAGCAAAGACAATGGGAAAGTCAGCAGAGAAGGCCACAAGTCACTCCAGTAAGTTGCTTGAACTCTCTCCCACCTGGCAGCAGTCATCCCTGGACCAGCTGAACCTTCCCTACTACTCATACACCCTTCCCTACCCTGCAAAAGCCACCCCCAGTTCCACCATGCTTGCACCAAGCCTTCCTGGCCATCTGCTGAATTCATACTGTAACACACCAGCCATGTGCACATCCTCCCCAACCCCATACATACCTGTTAGCCTGCTTATGAGCTGCCCTAGACCTTGCTTAATGAGGACCTTTGATTCATGCTTAAAATGGTAAAGGGGAGTGCAGAGATTGCCACTGCTAAGTGTCATAATCATGAACATCACATTTTAGACCTCATTGCTTAGCATCCCAATTACCATCATTTAGCGAGGACTTGTAAGGAAACAGTTTACAGCTTTGTTTAGTCTCTTCATATAAAACTTATCCATTTGCTGAGGGCAGGGATGGACAAGCTGCTGTTAAATCTACAGGAAAAATGGAAAAAATATATACACCATCCTTATCTTTTCACTATTTGGTTTAAAAGTATTTGGGGAGGGGGATAATTTCATTTTGGTATACTATGAAACAATAAGATCAGTCCAGTTGTAAAACAGTGACATCTAGTTCTAAACAGCTGTTTTAAATTCTCAGCACTCACCCACATATAGGTGAATACATATAGTTTGACATTGTAAAGGAAATAATTGACATTTAGTAGAGACAGTTGATCAAACAGTTGATCAAATCCAGTTTTTGGATTTGATAGCCAACTTAGACAAAAATACTTTTGCCAGCTTTTTAGACTGTGGCCCCTATTTTTTTAAGAACAGGGGACGAGAGCCTATGACCATAGCCATCTACAGAATCTTCCTATTAGGATCTTAAGGTTTACCGAGCTTGGTTTTCTTCTTGCAAATGTTTCATCACTCAATTAGATAACATTGTCATTGTTTTGACACAAGGGAGTTGTTGATTTTTTACATGGCAGTTGATTAGGATTGTTATTTGTATGCTTCTGATTGGTCTACCTGGTTCAGTTGGCCACATTAATGTAATCTAAGACTCCTGAGAAGATTGTGTACAGCCAGGAAAACAAACAAATGAGTCATCAAAAAGTCAACCCAGAGTTTCACTCAAGGCTCAGATGACCAGGCTTGAATTATCCTATTTTGGACACATTAGGCAAAAACCTAGATATCTGGAGAAAGCTTTAATGCTGGGAAAGATGGAAGGAATGAGAAAAGAATGACCAGCAACAAAATGGATGGGCTCAGTTACAGTGGTGAGGGGTACAACATTGGAAAACCTGAAAGACCAGGTCAGGGACAGATCATCATGGTGAAAATCCATCTGTGCAGTCAGTAAGAGTCAACAATGACATGATAGCATATCGTCAATCAATCATGATTGTTCCTGACTATTGTGTTGTTTCTTTCTAATGTAAGTATTGATTGCTGGGTATATAGTAAGAGAAGTCTCCTGAGCTGTTTGCTTCCTTCATGGGCCTTTGTTTGCTTTTGGAATAGTCTATAGATATGGTTTTGGTGCATATTAATGCTAGATCTAACAGAATTCCAGATGTCTAGGAACATGTTTAACAATACATTCAGTTAAAACATATATTGTTAGAACTATACGGCCCAGATGCTTTAGCAGCTTCAGAAGTACCCATAATATTTGGATATGTAAGAGAAACTGTATTTGAAATAAAATGGACCATTTAATGTTACCCAAAAGTAAAATAATATGATGAAGGTTAACATACGATAAATGTAATAAGGATCTGGAATATCCAATCTTGGAAAATCAATGGCAACAAATTTTAAGAAATATTAAATATATTTCTTGTGACTTAGGGATATTTATGTAGAAAATATAGTTTATATTTATAGAATGCTTAAAGATGGATATTAGATTTTTAGTGTTCATGTTGTAAGCAATCTGACAGCTCTGTAATTCATGTAATTTGGCTATGTTCTCTTACAGCACCTCTCTTATTTCAATTATCCAATATTTATTTATTATTTATTTATTAATCATATTTCTATGCTGCCAATTTCCGGAGACTCTTGGCGGCTTACATAGGTTAGGGATTATACATTGCTTTTTTTTAATTTTTACCCCATCCCCCTCAGCTGGCCAGCGATGTTCATTTCTGGGGCGTCCTCCGAAACTCCTGCTCTGCCCCCGGGACGGGCAAGTTTTTCGCGCCAACTCGCTGCTTCATTGCACCAACTCACTGCTCCCTCGATTTTGCCGGCCAGCAATTTTCCCTTCAAAGGAGGTTCCCATTAATCTACTTGCATTTTCACGTGCTTTTGAACTGCTGGGTGGGCAGAAGCTGGAAGCTAAGTGACGGGAGCTCACCCCATCTATGCTAATACAGCTTAGGGGAAAATATTTAAAGATATAAATTTGAAGTTGAACTATACTCAAAAATATGGAACCTGACATTTTATGAAAAACTTTGGCTCTGTCATGCCTGAAAAATGACTAAGAGAATTATTCTATGAAGATGGAAATAAAACATTCCAGATGTTCAAGAGTAAATTCACAATAATGTTTTAACAATACAGTATATGCAATTAAAACATATATTATTAGAACTATGTGGTCTATCTTTATATTGTAGGAATTTAAAAAATAGATTAAGTTGCAATTTAATTCAATGATATGCTAAATGCATACTGACAACACATATAGACTTTTAAAGTTTTAGGTTATTATTACATGGTTGGGTTTTGTTTATATTATCTCCACTGCATTGTTTTTATTCCTGCTTGTTACTAAGTAAAAAGGCAGAAAAAATAAGCTGTCAAGTTTCAGATATCTGACAAGAACAATCTCTTCTTAGTCTTTGACTTATCTACATTGGGCATGGCTGGGAACAGGAGTTAAGGAGCTACAGTAAAGAGGAAACTATTGATCTAGCAAGAGTCAGAAAGGGGCCATCTCTTCTTGTAAGGTTCTCATGACTCCTTCTGAATTGGTGATTCCGGCAATCAAGTTTCCTAGCAGCTACATAGCATCCTAGGCCTATTGTAGACTTTCACTAGAAGAGTTCTTCATTCTTGACAGCCAGAGCACAAATTGTGAACATTTCATACTGCAGGATGTGATGGGAAGGTTACCTAAGCCCAGGCAAAATTTCAGTGAAATTATTTAGGGTGCTCAGGGAGTTTAGCAGGCCTTTCCAAATTCTCATTGTTTTGGATTCTTGGAAGGGCCCTGTGCTTCTCCTTCTGAAGTCATCTTAGAGGTTTATAGTGGGTAAGGGGATCCTGGGATCCCCTGCTGGTTGTCCTTTATAAGGGGAGGAAGAGTGAGGGATGAAGAGAGGAAGAGAGAGAGAGAGGCAGGGAGGGTAAATGCCTACATAGTTTCTATTTTGGGTCATGATGCTTTATGATATATGCTGCCCAGAATCACTTCTTGAGATAGGCGGCTAAGGAAATCAAACAAATACATAAATTGATATATACTCGGTATATGCTATTTTAATAGATTGTCCCTGAGGAAAGAAGGCTCTTAATACTTAGTACACAAATATTTGGGAGGCAAGAGTCACACTCTGCTTTTGAAAAAGACTGAAAAAGACTAAATTCTAAAAAGTAGGTCTTCATAGGGGGAAAGGGAGTGCAAAGGAGAAAATGATAACATATATGACGTAAACATGCATATGCTCCAACTTACATGCTTGTATCAGACATACTGACAGAAAAATGTAATTGCAATATTTTAATAATTATATCATCCTTCAGGGGTCATTTTGGTATCATTGTAGTTTGCTGCAGAAATTGCTGGTGAGACCAGAATAATTCAGATTGATTCAGAAATACGTATTTGGCTTGCAATTCAAAAAATTGAATTGATTTTCCACATCAGACTGAGCGAATACAATTTTCACAAATCAGAAGGGTCGGCTTTCTTCATTGCTGCCCTTTTTTTGAAATATCAGTCCTCCTGAGATCAAACCAGAACCAAATTTGTTGGAAATCCATCAAGACCCACTTATTCCAGAAGGCCTTGGGCAACTGATATGATTGAATCGCCTCCTGCAATAAAACACAATGATATCTTCTGTGAGTATTGAGCTGTAGTTCCTTGGTGAAGTATGGTGTAGGAAAATTATTGCTGTTTATTTTATTTATGACTCTAACCATTTTAGAAAATTAGAAATGTAAGTTACTCAAGACCTACTGATCCCGTGAGTCCAGCTTCAGGAACAGAGTCTCAGAGTCTGGCACTTAAATCTGTAGTTTCTGACCCAGCTCCAGGACTGGCTTCAGCTCCAACCTTCTAGTAAACCCCAACCTTCCAGTAAAACCCCACCCCACCCTACCCACACTGTTCTCATCGCTGCTCTCAGCCCCCACAGACTCGGCCAAGTCCCTGCTTCAACTCCAGTTCCAACCTGGGTTCCATCTTTGGCTTCGATCTTCGCCCTTCTCTGTCTCCCTCTCCTGGGCCGCCAGCCTTACCCCTCCAATGCCACCGCCTCCACCACCACTACCACCCAGCAGCTGCTTCTCAGCACTGCTGAACCACCAAGAACATGGAGGAGTTGTGGGCTTTGAAAAGGATACAGAGATGCTTCAATTGCTGCAGGAGGAAGACAAGGGCTGAATCCAACCAGATGCAATAGAGATGCCATTAAAATCTACCTTGTGGCAATAAGAGCTGCGGAACATCACTATTTCTCTGCTTTTATTGCATCCACAGTGTTGCCTGGTCGCCTTGTTAAGGGTTACCTGGTCTCTCCTAGGGTGGGAAGATTTGGGCGACCATCTTCAGAGCTGTGTGAAGGAATTTGTAGAACACCTGAGGGACAAAGCCCCTCTGATACAGTCCCAGTTGCAGCATGGTGCAGGTCCCTTTAAGATGACTGGGGAGAGGTCTTGTCCAATCATCTGGGAACATTTCAATCTCATAGGACATAATGAAGTGGACAGGATCTTCAATGTTGTTAGGGCAACCACTTGTCAATTAGACCCTTGTCCCTCCTGGCTAGTTAAAGACTCTAAGACATCAGCTATCAGGTGGATCCAAGTAGTGGTAAATTCGTCACTGCAAGAAGGGACATTCCAGGACCTTTTAAGGAGGCCCTGGTCCACCCCCTCCTTAAAAATCATCACTGGATCCTACCTGTTTGGACAATTTTCATCCAGTTTCCCATCTCCCGTTTTTAGGGAAAGTGGTGGAATGGTGTTTGCATGGCAGCTCCAGAGGATCCTGGATTAAACGGATCATCTGGACCCCTTTCAGTCTGGGTTCAGTCCTGGTTATGGGACAGAGACAGCATTGGTCACACTTGTGGATGATCTCTGGAGAGAGCAGGATGGGGTATTGTATCCATCCTTGCTCTCCTTGACCATTTGGCAGCTTTCGACACAGTAGACCATGGTATCCTTTTGGGCCAGCTGTTGGGGCTGGGGCTGGGGCTGGGCAGTACTGTCTTGTGCTGGTTTGGCTCCTTTCTCCAAGGTCAGGCCCAATCAGCATTAATAGTGAGTAAGAGATCTAGTTTTGGAGACTGCTTTGTGGCATGCTGCAGGGCTCGGTACTTTCTCCACTCCTGTTCTACATCTACATGAAGCCACTGGGTGAGATAATCTGTCAACATGAGATATCAATAGTATGCAGATGATACTCAAATTTACATCTCCAACCCTGGTGATCCAAGTGATGCTTCCACTGCCCTCTCGTGGTACCTGGAGGTTGTGAGGGTCTGGATGGAGGACACAGGCTTTGGTTGAACCATGGTAAGACCAAGTGGCTTTGTGTGCCTGGAGCTTCAGGATCTGGGTCTTTAACATCCTTAACTCTGGATGGGGTAGCACTGCCCCAGACAGACCTGATGTGCAACTTGAGGTTCTCCTGGACTTGCGACTCCTGCTTGAGGAGCAGGTGGTAGATGTGGCTAGGACTACCTTTGCACAATTTCATGTTGTGTGCCAGTTGTGCACTTTCCTGAACCAGGAGTCCCTGCACTAAGTCATTCATGTCCTAGTCATCTCACATCTGGACTACTGCAATGTGCTCTACATGGAGCTACCCTTGAAGAACATCTAAAAGCTACAGCTGGCACAAAATACAGTGGTGTGAACTATTTTTGGAGTCCCTAGTGTGGCCCACATTACACCATTCTTCCATGAGCTGCAATGGTTGTCCATCTGCTTTCAGGTGCAAGTCAAGGTGTTGGTTCTCACCTTTTATGGCATGGGTCCAGGCTATCTGTGGAACTGTCTTACCCCAATGGGAATAGCCTATCCCACCAGGGCTGGCAGGAAAGGCATGATGAGGACCCCATCAATCAGAGTTTTGTCTAGTGGGATCCAGCAGATCTTCCATCTGCCCTTTGGAAGATCCTGCCCCCACCCTCCTGGCCTTTCAGAAGGCCTTGAAGACCTGGTTTTGCCAGTTGGTTTGGGGTCCTAAGGGAGGGATGTCATCATGGAGGTGGCTAATAGATTAAGTTGCCTCAACTATCCCTATTTAAATTTACTAATAAGTTGCCTCACCTCCCTGTGTGTTGTTCCCTTCCTCCCTATTTAAATTTAAAGATCAATTTTAACTTTATTAATATTGTTTTTATTTTTATGTATTGTAAGCTGCCAAGAGTTGTCCTTTGCAAAACTGGCAGCACAGAAGTTTAATAAATAAATACATACGTACATACTAAGTGTTCTATAACCTGAAATAAATTTATTTCCTGAATTGAATCAACTACTCAAACTGAATTTTGCACGATTTGCCAGGCCTAATTACTCCAGTTGCAGAAAGTAATTTGAATAGGAAAAGGAATAAGAAAAGAGCCAAAGGAGAATTAATCTCCCACAGCTTTTATATAAAAAAATGAATGAGTCAAAAATAAATGCATGCAATACAACATAAGGACACTGAGTGGCAATAGGTAACTATTTTTGCTAGTTTTCCCCATCGCTGTTTCTAAATCAGTTTAAGGACTGGTAGCTTGCACCTTTTTGAGTTTGTTCCTGAGTCCTCAAGGACTATTTGCTGGAGCTTTTCAAAAGTGTGGGAAGTCCAGCCGGTGCGTCAAACTATTGAAATGACAGGAAACACAGTTCTCTAATATTAAAGCCCTGAAGTATCTCACTGATCAGTGATAACCATCAGTGAATGAACAAATCCTTGGAAATACTCATTTATTCAGCGCACATCATAAATGATCACATTTTGGACTCCTGGCAATTGGTTCACATTTATGGCTGTTTGCAGCATTCCATAGTCACATGACCACAATTTTTGCCAGTTTCCTGTGTTTACTTCCAGTTTCTGGCAAAAAACAAGCACTGGGGAAAATGGTTTTGCTTCACAACTTGGCATTTGCTTAATAACCATGGCATTCCCTTAATGACCACAGTGCTCACTGAACAACCACAGCATTTGCTTAGCAACTTCCACAAAGTATGTCAAGGGATGGATGTATGATTAAATTGGCCAAAAGCTTTAGTTATAATATTACTCTAGAACAATAGGAGCATGTGTGATCCAATGGAGTAAAATTTACTTCGAATTATGGACTTAAAGAAAAATTTTATAAAATGATGTATAGGTGGCATTTATCCCCTGGCCAATTATCCAAGATGTATGATGGATCATCTAATAAATGCTGGAAGTGTGGCCAAACTCTAGATATGTTTCACCATATATGGTGGACATGTAAAAAATATTGGTTAAATATAACTGAAATTATGCAAAAGATGTTTAAATGTAATGTACTAATGAGATTTGAAGCTTTTATTTTAGGGATAATGGACAAAATGTTTGAGAAACAATACAGAGAGTTGTTTTTGTATACGGCATCTGCAGCAAGATTGGCATGTGCCAGAATGTGGAAGGAAGAGAGGGTTCCTACGGTGGATGACTGGCTTTAAAACTCATTGATTTAGCTGAGATGGCAAAGCTGACAGTCCTCCTGAAGGATAACAACTCAAAAGCAGTTTGGAAGCCGTTCTGGGACTGTCTGCTGAAGAAATCTACCAAAGTAATTTGTGTAGATGGATTACGTGACTAAGAACTAAAATTAAAACTTATATAACTATAAGAAATATTGTGTAAAATGTGACTGGAAATATTAAATTGATAAATTAAATAATTACGATATCGATATGTTAATGAGTAGGTTGATAGAAAGGGAATGTGTAATAAGAGTAAAAACTGAAGAAAATATGTAAAATAACAGATTTATAGTTTATAGCTTGATAGAACAGAAATGTATATTGATTAAAAATGAATTGTAATATAAGGATATAAAATATAGTTAACATATTAATTAAATCAGAATATAAGAGGGGAACATGTGTGTTATGGAAAAATATCCTCACAGAGTTAAATCAGGAATATTATATGAAAGAGGATTTTTTTTCTCCCTTCCCCCCTTTTTTTCCTTTTCTCTCCCCTTTTTTTGTTTTGTGCTATATTGTAGATATTGTTTTGTTATGTGTTGTTTTATTATGTATTGTATGTTGAATTGGATGTTTCACTTTCCCCTAATTTTATTTACTATTATGGAAAAATATCATAACATAAAATGAGATTAGCAATCAGATGGAGGAAGCTTTCTACTGTTAAGGGAGCCAGTTATCCAAACTAGACTCTGTTCTTATGATGGTAACATATCAGCACTCACTAGCCAAAAAGTCTTCGGATTTCGGTGGCATATAAATTTAATAAATAAATAAATAAATGATTTTTGACACAACATAAGCACAAAGGTGGTTCCATACTGGCAGCAGCAATTACTATGTTTTTTCCTGAACAATCCTTGGCTTATGCTAGTGGTTTAGGATCAATTCAAGCCTTATCCAAAAACCTAAGAATTGTCCAAATTATCAGCACATTATACATGTGGTGAGGTCATGGTGCTCTTTGAGCTTGGCTGTGCATTGAAGATGTTGCCTAGTTGAATAATGAAACATCTGCAAGAAAACAACCAAGTTCAGAGAGCACCAAGGACACCACAGTTCAACCCTGAACTACAAATATTCTCTTCCATTGATATATCTGGTTTCAAACAAAATTGTTGTCATCATTATTATGCCCAGTTAATAGGCAAGTAAGAACCTTATCTCTCTCACAGGCTGGTATGGAGCATTTCCTTTCTCCAGGAAAATGAGTGGCAACAGCAAGAACCCGTTACATGTTAACACTTCATGATATTATCAACTTTGATAATGAAATGTCCGCATAAAGTGCACTGATAACGTTACCTAGTTTGGTAATGAAATGTCTGCAAAAAAAAAAAGCTCAGAGAGCACCTAGGACTCCATAATTCTGAGCTATAAATATTATTTTCTTTTGGTATATGTTGCCTAAGCTCTATTCAGAAGCTGTGTCCGGCCCTTGCAGGCAGGGAGGGGGAGAAGCAAGGTGAGGCTAAAGGAAAGATGAAAGAATCCAGGCCCTTATTGTTGTAGATCACTGTTGTGCCCTATCTCCAGCCATCCTTTGTATCAGCTTGAATGCATTTTGCAGAAATTATGTGATTGTGTGACTTAATCTTCAATAATTGCCATTATTCATTTGCTCTTCATAGTTACCAAGACAAATTAGTGTCACTATCTTACTGCTAAAAGCATTTATGTCTTCCACTGGCATTTAAATATTTTTCAGCTTTGTGAGGTAGCCTAGCCAAGACAAGACGCACAACCAGAAGAGGGGAAAGGTCCTTTTAGGGAGGGTCCCTTCTGAGACATTTGCAAGGCTTCCATTGCTTCTACAAACACAGTTGCCTCCAGATATACTTCATTCAGGATTAACTGAGGATTTCTGCAGCATTTGCTTCTTATCTGAACACTGTCGAGTCTGTGGCTCTCAGTCCTGTCTTCCAAGATCATTCACACATACTGTTACAGTATCGTTCGCCTTGCATATTCTGAATGCAGCGTTTTGTGGAACACATTTGAAAATTCCGTTTTCTAAGACTATGTAATACCAAACTTGGAATATAACACACATTCTCTGCACATCCATATTTTGTGTGGAAGAGAATGTTATCCATTTTTCCTTTATGAACTGTAGTGTAGTAAACTTGTCTACAAATAAGTTTACCAGCTCTTTGCATCAAGAGATATACAGTATATGTAATAAAAGTGCAGTATATACTGGAGAACATTTATGCATGTTATCAGTCTTCTACTGCAACTGCATTTCTAGGAGAAAAGGATGCAAGTCCCATTCTTCACATCAAAAGTAGATCCTCTCTGATTTTGCAGAATGTTTACAAAAGACACTTATAAAGTCACTATCAAACAGTAGATTATTTTTTTTAGCCTAGAGCCTACATTAACTACCATGGATCTAACAATTTTTAGTTCTACCATGGTGCAAAAGCATAGATCTGAGGCAAGGATCATCTTTATATCACATGTTCACATGAGATCCACATGAAATCTGTTAAATCACAGATCATGTCTACCTGTACACAATAAGCATCACAGTCATGGTCTCAAAGTGGATAAAACATGGGTCTGAGGTTCAATACTCTCACACAGGATTCTCATCCAATCATGAGATCACAGCAGTTTTGTCTGCATTCAACTATCTGCTTTCTCTGCATTCAACTATTGCTATCTGATAGTTTTGGTCTAATTACAGTTCAAAAATATAGCTCCAAGCATGATTTCACATGATTTTTAGATAGGATCTGTATGAATTTGCTGCCAAGTCACTGAATACATTGTTTGTATGTAATGAACCATTACAAAATTTTTTGATCCTGTTGTGATGCAAAACCCTAGATCCAAAGCAAAGGTCTACATGATTTTTACCCAAGATCCAGCTGAAATCACTATCAAAACATAGATCCTAGCCTTTTGTCTAGAACCAGCCATCAAAATCACAGATCTGGGGATTTTTGACATCGGTATAATGCAAAGAACTTGGATTTGGAATATACTATTTGCCTGAGACATTACCACATATTTCTAAGTAGGTAGAGAGAGGAAAAAAGCACAGATTTGGTATTATTTATGCTAATATGTTTCCAATAATCTTATGCGCTTGTTTTCTAGACAATCATGCCATTAGATCCTATGTCATTTCTGAATGAAACTTTGTAAAATACAGAAATTACTAAAGCAGATTACTGCAGAAACCAGGTATCACTTGGCAGATGCCAGCCTTTGATTGTGTCATCAATATTATGAAAGATACATTGCAGATCATTTTTATGATGGAAAATACCACTTGAAAATTGGAATGAACAAAAGACCAATTTAGGCCTCCTGTATAGCTTGCTGGGAATGAAGCAAAAGCTAGGTCATGTCCGCTGAAAACAGTCAAACGTCTTTGAGCTAGTTAGTAGATTTTATACAAATCTACAGACGATCATTTGATGTGAGAACAGATACACACAAACACACAAGGCCTGCTAGTAAAACAAGGAAAAACAGCCCTGATAAATCTGCTCATTAGCTTACCTAATGCAATATTCTATGACACGCAGAAGCCAACCAAGGATCTTTAAATTTTTAAATCTCCTTAAGAATGTCACTTATCCTACACTTACCAGAACCAATGTAGGAAGCACTGAAAAGTTGTGAACAAAAATCCTTAAGATGTACAGCAAATAACCTAAATTGTGCATATTATCATGGCAGATGCATGCCTATTATTTATGTTCAATTTGTTCAATCTAAGTTTCACAGTGGAGCTACAGATCTATGTGCTAGGAAATTTAAGGGTCAATACAAAGATCTTGATTTATTTTGGAAGGTTAAGAGATTATGCTCCAGACACTGGTAGCAGTAAAAGCACTGTCTATATGTGCATCCTTCAAATACTTTCTTCTGGTTCCTTACAAGTATACAAAAGCAAAAAGAAGCAGATAATTTGGGATGGACTACAGCTTAAATCTGGCCCAAATCACTTTTGCTTAGTATAATAATTCAGATCAGACACTGCTGAATGGAATGCCATCTAGGGGCATTTTAATCCTTCCTAACGTGTAAAATGGTTCTGATTTGTAATGCAATCTTATGCCTCACCTTAAAAGAAATAAATTCTCCCATGTTGGCAGATGGGAAGGGATGAGTGCTAGCTATGAAACAATAAAGAATGGGAAACGGATTTAAATGTTTATGAATGTAACTGGCTTAGATGAGAGGTTCAATATAAAATGGAATTAAGAAGAAAGGGCATATTGGGAAATTAATAGAATTTACAGCCCTGTTATAGATTTGTCTGCAGAATTCAACTATTTCATCATCATTATGATAATCATTATCTTAATATTATTGATAATATGATTTAAAGTTGTATGCTGCTTGACTTTCAACAACTCTGGATAGCTCACAGTGATTAAACAAGTAAATTAGAATAAAATCAACAAAAATAAAAAAATGAATATAAAAGATGGGAAGTGCAGTGAAGTGGGGGATCTCACTCTCCTTTGCCAAAGGTCTGGGTAAAGAATCAAGTCTTCATGGCTTCTAACAACAGCAGAGTAGAGACCATTCAGATATTGTGGGGGCAGGAAGGGAACCTTACTCCAAGGACAAATGCTGCTAAGGAGAAGGAGCACTTCCTGGGTTCCGTGAGATAACATTGTTTAATCAAAGGACCGTGGAGCGCACCAATTCTACAGGGTCCAATTGGCCAGGAAGGTGTTATAGGAGAGAGACAGTCCCTCAAGTAACCAAGACTTATGTCATGTAGGGCTTTTTAAGTAACAATCAGCACCTTGAATTGAACTGGGAAGCAAATAAGCAACCAGTGCAACTTGCAGAGCAGAGCTGTTACTTGGTCAACCTGAGGCAGGCCCGTTATTGCTCACACCATCGCATACTTAGCTGACTGAAGCTTCAGAGGAACCTTCAAAGGGAGTCCCGTTGCAGAAGTCAAGCTGTAAGATGACTAGGTTTTAAATGATTAAACAAGTGTTGCAACATTGTGATGTAAGCACTCCTCCTCTTCCTAAATGCATGTGACATCATGACACAGATACAAGAGTCACATTTGTTTCTCATTTGCTGTCATCCTCCTCTTTCTTCCCCAACCAACATCTCTGCCAAACAGCTCCCCATATTTATTCATAAATAAATGAAGGTGAAATCCAGCAGGCTTTTGATGCAGGAGCCTGAAGCAAACTGTGAATAAATAGTGGAAAGATGAAATAATGGATTAGTGCAAATGATCATTAAAATATTTTCTTTTGTTACACAAGTGGCCTCTATTTAATGACAACTCATAAGTTAGTTATGATGGTGTTGAATGAGTGGTAATTAAAGCCAAATCTCATACTTATGGTCCTTTCAGGATCCTGTGATCACATGACAACGATTTGCAACCTTCTTTGCTGGCTTCCCACCCGTAAAGTTAAAAGAAAAGCCATCAGGAAGTCAGAAGTTGTGGTCATGTGAGGTCCTTGTTTAATGTTAGCAAACCAGACTGCTTGAACTACCATCATTAAGCAGCATGGTTGCATTTTAAACTTATGATCTCATCATTTAACCAGAGAAATTCTGGTCCCAATTAGTGTCATTAAGCAAAGACTACTTGCAGAAGCACACAATGTAAAAAAAAAAGTTGTTTAAAGAGCAGGCTTTGAGCACATAGAAAATACAATACATGGCAACACTGCTTCAAAATGTTGGAAGAATTTTATCCTACAATACCATGAGCACAGAAACAATGCAAGGTTATAAAATTTAAAGGCAGACATCGTAAAATTCCAGGTCTTTTTCACAGTATAAAGCAGCAGATGTGGTTTGTGTTGAATATTACATAAAAATAAAATTACTGTACATCATATGCGAAACTTTGGTTACTTTGTACTAATTGTTTGTGTTATGGTGATGTAAGAATCAACTGTTTCCATGATAGTTATGGGTCATCAGAAGTATTGTTTTGATATTGCAATAGAATCCCACATTAAGTGAAATATAAAAATATCTTCCTTGTATCCATATTTTTTAACGAAGTTTTTGCTATTTTGGTCCCCAAATTGTTAGATATGTAATAATGGATACTTGATCTGTGCAGCCAGATCCTATGCCAAGACCAAATGGATCCATGCAGATCTGGGTGGTGGTTGCGGGGAAAGTAGGAGAAGGAAAGAGTATTAGGTCTGTTTGCTGCCTTGAGCATTATTATTTATAAAAATAAAAAAGATGGATATAAATAAATAACTGTATGCGTGATTTATGACTTGACTGTAGTTTCCTAAGCATCCCATACAAAAATCATGCAAAATCAAGCGGATTCACCTTAGATCCACACGTTTTGCACCACAGTAAAATGAACAATACAGAACTGCGTTTTCTAAATTATGAAACAAACCAGGCCTTAGCAAAACCTGCGACCTCAGCCTGAATCTCAGATTCCAGCCTTTCGGGGAAGACTTAACAACGCTCTGGTGTGTTTTGTCCGGATTCAATTATCAGCTGGCGCCGCAGCCGCATTCCCACAACCGACGGCATCGCTGGGAGGAAAAGTTAGGCAGCGCGGCTAGTAACTCTGCAGGGGGCGCGCGGACCTTTTGCCTCGCCCTCCCCGGCCACGCACGGACCCCCCAGGTCGGGGCCCCGCCCCCGCCCCGCGGAAGTGAAACGACCGCTGCGGGTCGTTGCTCGGTCTGCGCGCTCGAAAGCTCCTGGGGCGGCCCCTCGCCCGCCCGTCCGACCGACCGACCGACCGACCTTGAGCTGTGCTCCGAAGCCCGAGGGGCGGCAGGGCCGCTGGAAGGGATCGTTGCTTCGGCCGTCGACGCGCCGGAGGGAGATCCGGCTCTGGGCCGAGCATGCCCCGCTCTGCCCTGTCGCGCCCTCCATCTCTCAACTTCTTTCTTGCTGCAGACCGGCATCCCGATGAGTCGTGGGTCTCGGTGTTGTCCTAACCTTGTGTGGCGAGAAAGGGGCTCTTCTTCTACTTAACGTTCACCAACCACCTCAGTTGCTCCTTCCCCTGCTCGCCTGTCGGCTTCTGGCTGTTTCACTTGGGATTAAAGTCGATTTGGCTTAGTGTTAGGATGAAGGTAAAGGTTTCCCCTGCCGGTTGTGTCTGACTCTAGCTGGCGAGGCTTATCTCCGATTCAGAGCCGACTGAGCCAGCGTTTGACCCAAGAGGCTTTGGTGGTCATGTAGCTGGCATGGCTGTATGCCGAGGCACATGGAACACCATTACTTTTTCACCAAAGGTCATAAACTATTTGTTTGCATTTTTACATGCTTTTGAACTGCTACGAGCTGGAACAAGTCATGGGAGCTCACCCCATTATGAAGTGGGTAGAACTGCCAAGCTGCTGACCTTCCAGCCAACAAGTGTGAAGATACCAGGCTAGAAACTGGAAGACCTCGAGCTCTAGTTCCACCTTAGCCACAAAGCCAGCTGGGTGACCTTGGCCATCCAGTCTCTCAGCCTCAAAGGTACTTGAAAGAACAGAAGCCTCCACCTTTTTAAGAAACTTTACCATAATGGAGATCAGATGTCCATTATTAAAGTCATGGGCTGTGTTGCTCCCTCTAGCACTTTTGTATCCAGAGTAGGATCTTATTTGAAAGACATGGGTATCTCCAGGCAAGGCTCAGTGAGATCTCAAGTTCCACGACCTAAATCTATGGCTATTACTGGAAAAAAAGATTTTCTTTGTGTTTTCAGGGAAATTGCAGGAGGGGAGAAATGATTAATCATTAATTACACATGTGGTGTAATCCTCCCAAGTCCCCTCTTGCTAAGCCCCCCTTCCTTTAACTGAGGATAGATGTATGTTTTCTAAAAAAAGTGCTTAGATGTTTAAGGGTTCCAATTGGAAAGGAAATGATGAATTCCTTTTTCACATAATTTACCCAAAATGAAGAGTGTGGTGCAGTAGATAATCTTTTGTTAGTGCTGATAAGGTGTCTAAACATTCAAGAAGATCTTGTAGCTAAGGGCTAAAACTTTCTCCAACTTTGACAACCAACCTCTGTGTCAGGCAACAATCTGGCAAACTTGCTTGGAAAAAAGTTCCACTGGTACCACGTACTATCCTGAACTGGCCTAACAAACAAATGGATTCTAGAATGAATCCATCCAGAGTTTTCATTTGAAGCACAAATAAATATCAGACTCAAATTATCACATTATGGACAAATTTTGTGTCCAACTACTTTAAGTCTTTAATGATGGAACAATGGAAGGAAAAAGGATAACCAGCAGCGTGGTGGATGGACTTAATTTCAGCAGTGATGTTGCAAAACCTGAAGGGCCAAATTAAAGATTTCCAAATCATTTTAGAGAAGGTCTATCTATATGATCATTAAAAGTGAACACTGATTTGATGGCCCATAATAAAATCCATTTATCCATGCTTTTAGGTACTGTATCGTAACTGCCTCTATTTAAAGATCCTTGTACCCCTAAAGTTAGAACATTTATTGCTATGTTAAACTCTGTTCTACTCAGCAATATATAGTGCATGCTCAGAGGCAGTGCATGATATGTAATGCTGAATTATAACTCCTAGCAGTTCCAGCTAATGCAGTCAATGATGAAAAATATTTGGATCTTCAGTGCAGGCATACTTCAAAGGCTGAAAGTTTTCAATAGTCATCCATATATTACAATTAATTCATGTGGATAGCATTGATAAGCGACTATGCCATATACCATACTCCCTCCAAATACTTAAATTTTACCAGGCAGAGTGCCTGAAAATTTTGAAAATTATATATGCAGTTTGAGAAACACTACAAGTCTTGACCAAAGTGAGGATAGAAACCATATTAATTCCATTTGGTTCTGCCCATATTGCACTTGTTTTGATGAGACCATTTTTGTAGCAATGGCATGGGCATTAAAAAAATCTATTTCAGTATGTTTGAAAGCAGCTTTTCATGCAGATGCTCTATGGCTCTTTTCATGCCATCTCCAATGGTATGCCAGCCATTATCACATAATTGCTCCATCCTACTTTGGGTAACAAAAAGTTCTGATGAACTACTTCACAGGGCAAATTTGTTTCCTTACTGATTATGCCTGTGGTTTTAAAGTATGTTTATAATTTTATTTTGTAAGCAGCCGAGTGTAATAGACTGGGGTGGCCTATAAATTTCATAAATAAACTACAAGAAAAATGTTCTTGAATTCTCAGGCCCCAGAAACTAGAAATTATGGAGAAGAGATTTTAGAAATTCAGTTCTATGGCATCCTCCAGCAATGGCTCGTCTTAAACACTTTCAGCAAAGGAAATCCCACCATCTATGGGAGGACTCTGATCCATTAATGAACAACTATTGTTAGGAAATTTTACCAGATGTCCAACTATAATCTACTTCCTAATAATTTAAATCAGGAAGACATAAAAAGATGTTTCCTTTGATGTGTTAGCCTTCCCCAACCCAGTCCTTTGTGTTGGAAACACTATTTCCAACATATATGTTCTACCTCCAATATATATGGAAGGCATCAAGTTAGGAAAACCGATAAAGGTATATTTATAAAAGGTATACTTCTGAACTATGGTACAGTCTCTGGGAAGTCCAGATGTACCTCTGTTTTATAACTGTGGCTTAAAACACATGTAATCTCTCTTTTGGAAGCTGCTCTTCCAAAATGAGTCAAGATGAACCACAAGGAAATTTAATGGTGACATCAGTTGATTTAGAATTCAGGTTTTTGAGAAGCCACCCAATTGAATCCATGCTGTTCCAGGGGTGTCCAACCTTGGCAACTTGAAGGTGTGTGGACTTCAACTCCCAGAATTCCTCCGCCAGCATGGCATCTTCAAGTTGCCAAGGTTGGACACACCTGCACGCCATATGTTAGAAGAACGCAGTCATGGGCTCGGAGTCCTGTCAAGGGCCGTGCGTGCAATACGCTTCCTTCAGCCTCAAAGTGACCGTGATGGTCTGGATTCACCTTGCAAATCAGGATCCGAGCGCGTAACCCGCCTTGGTTTCACTCAGCGTTCCGCCGGCTACCATCACCCTCAACAGGTCTCGGGCCTTTCGTCTTCGTCTCACTCCAGACCTCTCTTAGCGACTCGCACGTCGTCCCCACTTTTCACAAGTCGTCTCCCCCTCGGCCGCCGCGGATCCGCTGCGCCGATTAGTCCGAGCGAGTCTCCCGGCGTCTCCGCCGGCGCCTCCCGTTCCCGGAGCGGCTCGCCGCACGCGAGCCCCTCCCTTCCCTTTCCTTCCAGCGTCTCTCCGCACACTTGCGCGCATCTCTGCCTCGCGCGCGCATCCGCCCCGTGGACCGGGAGCCTCGAGCGGGCGGTGCTCTTCTCCAGCTTCCTCCTCTGCCCTGGAGTCGAGCGACGCCCTTCGCCGCCGCCCTTCCCTTCGGCCCTCCATCGCCTGCCTTGGGGTTGGTTTGGTCCCCAGAGCCCGGGCGGGGCCGCGGTCGATTCACGTGGGCAAGAGAAAGGGCGCCGTCGCTCCTGCCGCCGCCAGCGAGACGAGCGCTGTTGTTCCCGAGCCTTGGAGCGGACTCCGGTCTTCCCCCGCTGCAGCAGGTATTGCTGGCAGGCTCGCTGTTCCCAGCTGCGGTGTCCCTGCGTTGAGGAAAGTACCTAGGAGGGAGGAGAGGAGGGAGGGGGAAAAGTAAAGTGAACAAAGAGAGAGAGAGAGACCGGCAGCGGGGAGGAGGCGTCCTTTGTAGCCGTGCCGAAAACTCCACCTGAACGGGAGCAAGTAAGTGCCTTCCCCCCTCCCCGCTTTCCCTTCCTTCCCTTACCGTTTCCTTCTTGGACGGGGGCACCGAAGGCTGTCCCCGGTGCGAGGCTCGAGGAAGATGGAGAAGTCAGTGCCCTCGGCTCCGGCTTGCTGCTCGCAAGAGCCGCCCCGCGCGCTCCTCAGCCGCGTCCCGGCTTCTCTGCCTGCTTTTGGGTCAGAAACCGCCGCTCCTTCTCCGCCCGGACGCCGCTCGGACTCTCTGGAGGGGCCGGAAGTACAAGCCGCTCGGTTGCGCTCCCCCCTCCCCACTTTTCTGGAGGGGTCCTCGTTTTGTCGTAGGAGGGAGCGAGAGAGGCGAAGCCTGGGGGATAGGTGGAGCTACCCCCTCTCTCGCCCTTCCTCCTGGGTTGCTAGGCGCTGAAGAGCGTGTTTTGCGAAAGACCGCTGGTAACGCCGGTGGCGAAACACCCCACCCCTTCGCGTCCACTGCCCTTCACAGAGTGCCTGTCTTCTGCTTGTAGAGGAGAAATGCACCCTCGGACGCTCACCTTGGTTGCGTTCAGCCGTCTACCTCCAGCAACTTTTTTTTTAAAAAATTCTCTTTTCGTTAACATCTGTGGAGAGCCAGAAAGTTTCCTCGCTTAATGGTTCCTTGGTGATGGTGGTAACTAACAGTGATTGAGATTTGGATCCGTCCTCTGTACAGTGGATAAAATGTTGGGCAGAATAAGGAAGCTACATCAGACAACAAATGTTGGGAGGGGACTGTAGTAGCAGGCCCTCAGCAGGTCTTAGTGGCTCTTTCATCTTCTTGGATGGTAGACCAGGATGTGGCAGTCAGAAAATCTCCAAGGAGCCTGTTGTGTTCTGATAGCTAAAAAGAAAATTGCTGCCGGTACAGCTGGCTTCTGTACATAGAACAGACACAGGCACCATCTTGTCTTTTGTTTGGCAACAATGTCCTGGAGTGGCCCTCTTAGTGGACCAACATGGCCGACTACATTGCATTGGATAGATCTCTTCTGAAAAAGTGTTTCATTTCACATGGTGCATTGTATCTGATTCTGCGTTTTAACTTACTTCAGCCCTGGATTTGTGTGCTGTATGAAGAAATGGAGGACTGCTCTTCTGAGGTCAGGATCTTTGAATACAGAATCTTTTGAATATAGCAGCATATACAGATTATAAAACTGATGCCTACTTTTAATACCTTAAAACAGCATAAGCCCTTCCACATACAAATCACTTAGTAGTTATTTCATATGTCATTTGCACAACATACTTTAGGATCAAAAAGATGGCCAGTAGGAATATATCCTTGGGAAGTAAGAAGAGAAAGTTAGCTTTGGTTTGTTATCCCGTTTTTGGGTTTTCAAGAGGTATTGGTTGACCATGGCTAGCCACTACAGATTGCTTGAATGTGTAGGTTTATGTTAGAATTTAGTACAAGGGTTCTTAACTTGGGATCCCCTAGTTGGTCAATGGATGAGTTTCAGGGGGTCCGTGAGGATCAGATAAAAAATAAGTGACTTTTTGTTAAGATTGTTTAATTTATTCAGACTTTGTATATGTTATATATGAGACAATCACATTTCAATAAAACAAAGTACATATATGTCTGGGGAGGGGTTTCGTCGCTTTCATCAGATTCTTAAAACTCAAAAAAGTTAATCACTGATCTAGTCGGAGCCTTCTTTATCCAGGTTTTCCAACTTTTTTACACTGAGATGTATTAAAAGTGTTGCTTATTTGATTGTTGTATGTCCATATAAACCTTACAGGTTATATAAATTGCACTTGATGAAACATAAAGTCCCAATGGAAGCCAATGAATGTCAGGCTGTACATGCTGAATAGATCCTGTTGAATTCAAAGTAGAGTGGCCCACACTCTTAAGCAACATAAGTTGAGGATTTTGGGTTGCTTATTATGTTTTTCCCCAGTGAAACTGTAACACAGATTTACAACTTTACAATGGAATTTTGTCCTTTCTATTTATTTAATTTCATATATCTTGGAACTTTTTAATGATACTAGTAAATGGTTACCATAGTGATTTTTACAATACAGTGGAACTTCAGGTTGCGAGCACCTCGGTTCATGAGATTTTCGCAAGATGAGCAAAAATTTTTAATAAAATTTAATTTGGTTAACAAGCAACAACTCACAAAACGAGCAATATGCAATGAGTTTGTGTGGGAAATCTCACAACGGAGCCAATGGTTCTTCTCTCTCACTGCGTAAAAAGCAAAAATTAAAGTCGTTCAAGGAAAAGAACTCCCAAGATTCAGACTCCAGATTCTCCTTCCAGGCAATCCCCCTCCTCTCCTCTCTGTCTCTCTCAGCCAGCCAGGACTCTTCTCAAAGCACAGGAAGACTGACCCTCCATCTTCCCTGTCACTCACTCACTCACTCACTCA